>MU795512.1:0-19600 GCA_027886305.1 Lentinula aff. lateritia | reverse complement strand
CAAACATAGAAAGAAGTCCAGGATTTGGAAGAATTTGACTCGGATGGGTATGATTCAGAGGAAGATTATTATAGGTAATAGTATAATTTGATTAAAAATATTTACATGTATCATACAAGCAATATTTTCTACCTTTGAGTAACTGTAATCTGCAATTATCAAAGGAAAGCGAGGTTGGCGTCATTTCGGAGACGATTTTAGATAGATTGACATAAGCGCCCGCTTAGTCAGTGGGCGAAAAGTTTGGTGGGAGTGCCCATACCCAGCACTGTTTGGTTGGTGACCGTGGAATTAGTCGTGAGAAATTTATCTTTATAGCAACCGGTGCAGTGGGACCGAAGACCTTGGCAATGCCCAATGGACCAGCAAGAAGCTCTCAGAAAATTTCCCGACATTGGGAAGCCAGACCTTGCTTCCAACTTTCTCTATGCCTGTCTCACTCCTGAAGTACGCGAGAAACTCACATTGGAACAATGTACCACAATTCTATCAGAAGATCCTACGTTGCACGAGAAGCTTAAGGAGGCACATGGAACACAGAATCTGGAGGCGCTTGACAACCTTTGTGGTGCGTCTTTGATTTTTTTGCGCGGTAAAATGTCTAATCTTACCAACAGTTCATGTTAAACGAATTGCATGGAGATTTCATCCTCGTCTGGGGAGGATGAATGAACTGATTCGGTCAATTTCGTCGGATGGAAATATAGCATCTATAGCTAGAGGAGAATCAGAACAACATTTTTGGACGTCGAATAGCGACGATGCACAAATGGAGACCACGGTTCACGTTGAGAGCTTGCGTATTCCATTAGGGAAACCGAATGATGCAGTCCCTCTGATCATTCTCCATGAATTGGGTAGCTATCAGCATAATTCCAAATCTAGGGAAAAGTTGGACCGAATTTTTTCTTCATCGAATCACACGTACGAGACCATTTGCTCTCTGCGAAGAACCAAGTAATTTATTTCCCTAGATTCCTCGTGAACACATCGGGTACAGGAAAAACAAAGCTCCTCTTCGAAGGCCTATGCCTCCATTGGGGATTTTACTTCACGTGTGCTATAGACGCTTCCTGCCTTGGATCATCCGATCTTCCTTCTGTTCTCAACCAACTGAAATGGGATAAAAATTGGACGTCGTACCTACCACGTGCACCTACTTCTGACTCTGACTACTCCTCGTCCTTACAAGCCAATAGACGACTAGTGTACCGTGCGGTAAGCGAAGTTTTGTTGGCACGGTTTCTCGTCTTCAGGATATTTCTGGAAGACTGTTCAAAGCAGGGATTCTGTCTTGCACAGCGGCAACGCTGGTTGGAATTACAGATATCCCCAATGAACGTCATACCGTTATATGACTTATTCGGAATGATCAAATCCAAAATTACAGATGCTTGTCTAAGTGACGAAGAACTGGATGAGGCGATGCTGAACTTGTTGGATGAAATACAGAGTACATGGGAAACTTCCGCCGGTGATTTCTTTTACATCGCAGTAGATGAATCAAACGTAGCATCACGAAAGCACGAGGAGGCGTTTGAAGATGAACACGGCCGTTATCCTATCTTGAAAGAAATCATACGCAGCCTTCGACGAAGGGTGGGCTATTTTCCCTTCAAATTTGTTGTATCTGGCACGATCATTCCCGAAGACCATTTTCAGTCGACCGTCGGCGAGTGGGATGATTTTCGCTGGTGCTCAGATACTGGGTCTTTTGATGACCCAGAAGAACACCGTCGTTATGCCACCAAATTTTTGCCTCCCAGATTTGCCACTTCAGTCTCTGGGCAGGCTTTATTGGACCGTATGTGGCAGTGGTTGCGTGGACGGTTTGTTCAGGTCTACTGTCACAATATATATTTGACTTATACATTGCAATTTTTGATGGTTAGGCATCGTTACACAGCGTCCTTTCTTGCAGTTTTACTCTACAACGATTTCCACAGCCCTCATACGTTGCTGGGTAATTATGTCGAAAATATCACTGAATATCTTCCTCATGATAACGGTAAATACTCGGAAGGAGAGAAGGGTCGTTATAATGATTGGTACCTACCACTTGGTCATAAGGGACTTGGCTTGCGTATGTTGAAAACATTGAGATACGATTACTACATGCATTAAATTCATTTCACTTCTAGGGTCACTTCGAACAGTCACAGTAGAAATGCACCGTGCAGCCACTTCCTTTTTGAGTACTTCGACGGGTTGCATTGACTGCTTAACAGAAGATAGAGTTCTAATCACTGAAGATTACGGATATTTCATTGACCCCGACTGTGCTCAAATTGCACTCAATGAGCCCATAACAGTGACTGCTGGCGCAATGTGGCTCAAGAAAAATTCTTACTTTGGTTTTGCAAAGTTTATCAGGATTTTTTGCAAGAGATCCGAGGTTTTCGTTCATCCTACTCATTTTGCACATTTTCTGGCCTTTTGGCTTACCTCGATCTCAGGCCCTTCCTGCGAAATTCCAGATACGTACAGAAGCTTTGGATCACCCACGGTAATACCCAACCCCTGCAAGATCTCAGATGCGTTCAGAATCATTGGATTACCCGCAGCACTCCCTGAAGTGAAACTTGTCACTTTCACGAAGATAGAACAACGATTTGAAGCAGTGGACGTCCATCTGCGGGAAGACATCTATGGCAAGCTGGTTTTCATGGCTAGTAGTAACGAAAATATACTCTCGTGGTTTAAACACGAACGGGACGAACCATTCTGTGCCCTGCTGTCTTCCTCGAGCAATACTGTGATCCTAGTATTTGGTCTACAACGTGCCGATGAACAATCGTTCTGGGTGTTCGTACGGATTTCATCAAAGTCCACAAATGAAGAGGATATAGATTTTGCGCAGGAGATTGACGACCTCCACCCCACCAAGGTCTTTCATGACCAGGTACGTATCAACGCGTTGCAATTTCGATCTCTCCGAAAATGAAAATGATTGATTGACTTCCAGCCTGACATACTTCCGCTTCTCAGCAACTTGCCGAACCTCTGTCTCGAAGTCGGAGACTTCGGTGTCCTCCGGATTTCGGGATCCTCCTGGGCTGAGAACGCGAGCGAAGATAGCATTCCTCCTGAACGACGTCCGGCTGGGGTTTTGAACATTGACAGCGCTGAAAAAGGGGTTCCTTATGAGGAGTTTATGCGTCGTTTTTCGCAGGCCATCGTTCAAACAAAGGAGAAAGTGGAAACTGCGCTTCCGCCACCAGTAGTCGAGGACTCGAAGAAGGGTAAGAAACGTGGTAGATCCTCGACTGTACTTGAAGAGGCTAGCGCAACTACCCCCGCTGTCGCTAGAAATCGCAAAACCAAAAGCGCGAAGTCCACTAGGGGAGATGTTTCAGATCGTAGGGCTGTCAGCACTCGAAGAACCAAAAGCCTTAGGTCTGCCAATGTGAATGTTACAACAGGCTCTGACAACAAACCTGGGCTTTCAAACGATCATCAATTTACTGGAAGAATTCTGCGATCTCGTCGCAGTCTAGGCAGAATTAGCGATGTTGCCCCAGGACGCGTTTCGACTCGGGTGACTCGTCCTGACCGAGTTGAACCTACAGCTTCAACGTCTTCTTCGACGCCATATAACTCGCGCAAGCGATGACATGAGTTATTTGCTGGCCTTATTAATTTATTCGCCATATTGGATGTACGTTTATAGCGACAACGCCGTGTATTCCTTCTATCTGTCTACCTACCTAATGTTGTTATCTACCCGCTTGAATACCGATATCGCACCATGTACAGAAAATGCAAAAACTACGGTTGGATGGGTGTTGGCTCCGTACGTTGTCATCTGCACGTTTAATCGTGCCTTCCATTTCACACCACAGTCGACGTTGAAGGATTGTTGACGTTATTGTTAATGGTCATATTTATGAAGTGGGTTCGTCCTCTGTTGCACGATTGGACTTGTAGTAATCTTGGTGCAATCAAATTGATTCTCTAGGAGCTAGCTCACCAGTGTTCTTGTGTGTGAATGCCGAGACTCATATATACTATCGTCATGCACGCATGAACGAGATGATGATTATTTTCAAGTTTTCAATCATGATATTGTTCTTATTTTTTAAGCACTAGTATTGATTTCCACAGATTTAGCTTATGGCTCAGTTCGATAGTGTAGTTGATTATCGCATATGTAGACGTGGATCCTGGGACGGAGGTTGAGGCGGAGACGGAGGGGTTGGTCGAAGAGGAGTGAGAGGAGTAGTTGGAATGGTTTGAGTTTGGGCGGTTCGCGGAACCACCGGATAATCGAAGCTAATTGAAGGCTACTGTGAAAAACAAAAAAAAACAAAAAAAGGAACAAGTGGTGTTAGTTAGACATAGTCAAAGTTGGAAAAAAAACGTAAGTTTTTTCTTACATCGAGAAACACTCTCCCGATCAATTCCATCGACGTTAGAAAAAACTTCTTCTTGTCTTCTTCAACCCACTTGACCCGTTCACACCGATTCCTCTACTACCTCCCCCACCAGATCGATCAGCCAGCCGCCTAAACAACCTCCTATGTAACTGATTCATCAACCCAGACTACGCGACCTGCTGAGGCTTCATCGCCTCCTCGAACGTTTCTTGGGCGGAGAGGACGTGTTTGTTTTTGATGGTTCAAATTCATGGTTTTCGGGTTTTTGGTCTGCTTTCAGAGATTGGCGATTTTTGTGTGATTTGTGTTCAGTGCATTGTATAGTCGACATTCCGTGATTTGTTTGTTGCGTCATTTCGCATTTTTGTTGCGTTCCGTATTGTTGTATTCCTGCAGGGAGATCGTGGACAACGGGAATCGAATCGATATATGATATCCAGAGGGTGAAGCGAAATATAAGGTTATGGATAGAACAGAGTAGACTACGATAACAGGTTGCTGTTGGTGGGATGTGGGAGATCTGCGAAGATTCAGAATTAGGAAGTTCTGGGAATCGGGAAGTTGTTAGTATGAGAACCAAGGTTACGAAATAGGAACGTACGACATGATCAACATCCTTCGGGATCTTTTCATCCTTCTTCTCTGCCTAGTGGATGAGTATAAGCGAGGGTACAAACCACTTCTCTTCCTCCTCTCCTTCCCCCAACTCATCCTCCCCCTTCTACTCCTCTTCCGTCTCCTCTCACCCCCCTCCTTCTTCTCCTTCTCCGAGTCCTCCAACTCCTTCCACCACTCTTTTGACTTCGATGACCACTCCTACTTCAAATTCGATGAAGACGACTCCGTTGTCCCCTCCAACACCCCCCTCAACCGCGTATAATCCCCAATACCACATACTTCCTCTCCAGATCGTTCATCGAGCGGGGTTAGTTCGAATATTTACGTGAAGGGCAAACTACTGAAAGATACCCACACGGAGGAAGAGACATTCAGCTGGAAAGGGTTCCTTGGGGCATTGAAGCTTCCTCCAGGGGACGACATACATATGGTTCACTTTTCGTTGAACGGTGGAGTCTAGCTATTGAGCTGAATTTATATTTGCTACAACATTGACCTCTCCTCAATCCACCTCGTCCGTCAATGGGCTGCGACTGGTTTGTGCGCTTTATCCCATTATGTTTGAGTCATGTACCTAAAATAAGATCCTGAGGTCAAGCTTGGAGTATGAAGTATTTGAGCAGATTTAACATGGGGTACTCGCTTCGAATAGGTCCATGGTCTTGGTCGGTGCTGGCGCACTATATTTAATTATGTCGGGCGACAGGCTACCTTCTCTTTGTGGATTGCGCTCGCTGTCGTTCGGCCATTGAGACCGGCCGTTCCATTTAGGGGACCACACCATTAACGTGGTGGGGCCATGTAACAATCTATATATCTATCTATCTATACATATAGTTGTTTTTGGTATGGGGCACTCCCCCAGCATCGGGTATTCCGACTCCGGAGGAGTTTGCGCGACAACAATCTGTAACTTGATTGTTTACTTCCCGGTTCAGCCCTCTAGCCAGTATTGCCTCGCAATGCGTGAAGCAATAAGTTCCGAACAAACCTGTTAGACGTCGACTGTTTGGTATCGATATCGTTTTGCTCATGATGCTAGCCGTAGAGGGTGAGAAATTTGTGTTCATAAAGAGAAGTAAATGCTTGGTAAGCATGGTGATGCAATGGCCCACCAAGAAGCTGCTTTCAAAAGATTTCCCGACATTGGGAAGTCCGACCTTGCCTCTGACTTTCTCTATACCTGTCTCACCCCTGAAGTACGCGAGAAACTTTCATTGGAACTCTGTGCCACAGTCTTATCGGAAGATCCTACGTTGCACGAGAAGCTCAAGGATGCACATAGATCACAGAATCTGGAGGCGCTCGAGAACCTTTGTTGTGCGTCTTTTGACATATCTTGTATGGCCAAATACTTAATTTTACCAACAGTTCATGTCAAACAAATCGCATGGAGATTTCATCCTGACCTGGGAAAGATGAACGAACTGATCCGGTCAATTGCTTTCGATGGAAGTTTAGCATCCATAGCCAGAGGAGAATCAGAACGACACTTTTGGAAGCCGACTAGCGACGATGCACATACAGACACCACTGTTCACTTTGAAAGCTTGCATATTCCAGTAGGAACAATGAATGATGCAGTCCCTTTGATCATTCTCCATGAATTGGGTAGCTTTCAGCATAACGGCAAATCCAGGGAAAAGCTGGACCGAATTTTCTCTTCATTAAATCACACGTACGAGATCATTTTATTCCATGAATGAAACAATTCACTTCTTTCCATAGATTCCTTTTGAACACATCGGGCACAGGGAAAACCAAGCTGCTTTTCGAAGGCCTGTGCCTTCATTGGGGATTTTACTTCACGTGCGCTATCGACGCTTCTTGCCTTGGATCATCCGATTTTCCTTCTGTTTTAGACGAGCTCACTTGGGATAAAAACTGGACCTCTTACCTACCACGTACACCTACTTCTGACTCTCACCACTCCTTATCACTGCAGGTCAACAGACGACTAGTGTACCGTGCGGTCAGCGAAGTTTTGTTGGCTCGGTTTCTCGTGTTCCGGATATATCAAGATTTCTGTTCAAAACAGGGATTTTGTCTTGAACAGCGACAACGCTGGTTGGAACTACAGATATTCCCGATGAACGTCATACCCTTATACGATTTATTTGGACTGATCAAATCCGAAATTGCAGATGCTTGTCTTAGTGATGACGAGCTAGATGAGGCGATGCTGAACCTGGCGGACGAAATACAAAGCACATGGGAAATACCTGCTGGTGATTTTTTCTACATCGTAGTAGATGAAGCAAATGTGGCGTCAAGAATGCACGAGGAAGCGTTCGAAGACCAATGCGGTCGTTATCCCATCTTAAAAGAGATTATACGCAGCCTCCGACGACGGATGGGCCATTTACCCGTTAAATTCATTGTCTCTGGCACCATCATCCCCGAAGAACATTTTCAGTCGAACGTCGGCGAGTGGGATGATTTCCGCTGGTGCTCAGATACTGGGTCTTTTGATGATCGAGAGGAACACCGTCGTTATGTCACCAAATTTTTACCTCCCAAGTTTGTTATTTCAGTACCTGGGCAGGCACTGTTGGACCGTATGTGGCAATGGTTGCGTGGACGGTTTGTTTAGATTTATTGTCGCCAAAATACATAAACTTATTAATTGCATTTTCGGTGGTCAGGCATCGTTACACAGTGTCCTTTCTGGCAGTCTTACTGTACAACAATTTCCATAGCCCTCATACGTTGCTGGGTAATTATATCGAAAATATCACTGAATATCTTCCTCATGATAATGATACGTACTCGGAAGGAGAGGAGGGTCGTTACAATGATTGGTATCTGCCACTTGGTCATACGGGATTCGGCCTGTGTATGTTGGAAACATTGAGATGCCATTATTCTCTGCACTAAATTCATTCTACTTGTAGGGTCACTGAAAACAGTCATAGTAGAAATGCACCGTGCAGCCACTTCCTTTTTGAGTACTTCGACGGGTTGCATCGACTGTTCAACAGAGGATAGAGTTTTGATCACTGAAGATTACGGATATTTCATTGATCCCGACTGCCTCCAAATTGCACTCAATGAGCCTATGACGGTGACTTCCGGCGCTATTTGGCTCAAGAAAAACTTTTACTTCGGTTTTGCAAAGTTTATCAGAATTTTCTGCAAGAGATCCGAGGTTTTCGTTCATCCGACTCATTTTGCACATTTTCTGGCCTTTTGGCTCACCTGGATCTCGGGCCCTTCATGCGAAATTCCAGATACGTACAGAAGCTTTCGATCACCCACAGTAATACCGAGCCACTGCAAAATCTCAGATGCGTTCAGAATCATCGGATTACCTGCAGCCCTCCCCGAAGTGAAACTTGTCACTTTCACAAAGATAGAACAACGATTCGAAGCAGTGGACGTCCATCTGCGGGAAGACATCTATGGCAATCTGGTTTTCATGGCTAGTAGCAACGAAGATATCCTTTCGTGGTTCAAACACGAGCGGGACGAACCATTCTGTGCCCTGCTGTCTTCCTCGAGCAACACTGTAATCCTAGTATTTTGCCTCCAACGTGCCGATGAACAATCGTTCTGGGTTTTCGTTCGGATTTCAGCACAGTCCACAAATGAAGAGGGCATAGATTTTGCGCAGGAAATTGACGACCTGCACCCCACCAAGGTCTTTCATGACCAGGTACGTGCCAACGCGTTGCAACTTCGAGCTCTCCGAAAATGAAAATGATTGATTGACTTCCAGCCTGACATACTTCTGCTTCTCAGCAACTTACCGAACCTCTGTCTCGAAGTCGGAGCCTTCGGTGTTCTCCGGATTTCGGGATCCTCCTGGGCTGAGAACGCGAACGAAGATAATATTCCCCCTGAACGACGTCCGGCTGGAGTTTTGAACATTGACGGCTTGGACGAGGCCGAAAAGGGGTTTCCTTATGAGGAGTTTATGCGTCGTCTTTCGCAGGCTATCGTTCTAACAAAGAAGAAAGCGGAAACTGCGCTTCCGCCACCAGTAGTCGAGGACTCAACGAAGGGTAAGAAGCGCGGTAGATCCTCGACTGTACTTGAAGATAGCGCATCTACCCCCACTGTCGCTAGAACTCGCAAAACCAAAAGCGCGAGGTCCACTAGGGGAGATGTTTCAGATCGTAGGGCTGCCAGCACTCGAAGAACCAAAAGCCTGAAGTCTACCAATGTGAATGTTACAGCAGGATCTGACAACAAACCTGGGCGTTCAAACGATCGTCACGTTACTGGAAGAATTCTGCGATCTCGTCGCAGTCTACACTGCGGGGATGAGCCCATTTTCTCACCACGAAAAGGCTGAAATTATTGTGGGCTTTTGTACAAAATTCTCCAAATATACACATAGAGAATATTCTGAATAGTTCCATAGTTATATTGAGCAGAATTTAAGGCTCATATGCAGCAATTTCTAAGAATAATCACAATGAAATGTTGGTCTGATTATTCAAAATAATTGCAGGATAATTGCCATGCATATGACATGAGGTTGTTCAAAATAAGCTCTGCAAGGAAAGTCTTTCTTTTGCAGATTTTAGGATGATCTCAGCAAGGTTATGCTGAACAAATACTTTCCTTGCAGAGCTTATTTTGAACAACCTCATGTCATATGCATGGCAATTATCCTGCAATTATTTTAAATAATCAGACCAATATTTCGTTGTGATTATTCTTAGAAATTGCTGCATATGAGCCTTATATTCTGCTCAATATAACTATGGAACTATTCAGAGTATTCTCTATGCATATATTTGGAGAATTTTGTACAAAAGCCCACAATAATTTCAGCCTTTTCGTGGTGAGAAAATGGGCTCATCCCCGCAGTGCTAGGTAGAATCAGCGATGTTGCCCCAGGACGTGTTTCGACTGTGGTGACTCGTCCTGACCGAGTTGAACCTATAGCTTCAACGTCGTCTTCGACACCATATAATTTACGCAAGCGATGAATAGGTTATTTGCTGTCTTGATCATTTTTGTATTCATCATATTGGATGTACCTTTATACCGACAGCGCCATGTATTCCTTCTATCTATCTATGTACCAAATGTTAGTATCTACCCGCGTGAATGCCAACTTTGATACCGATATCACACTATGTACAGAAAATGTAGAAAACTGCGGTTGAATGGGTGTTGGCTCCGTACGTTGTCACCTCCATGTTTAAGCGTGCATTTCATTTCAGACCACTGTCGACGTTGAAGCTTCTGAAGGATTGTTTATATTATTGTCAATGGTCATATTTATGTAGTGGGTTCGTCCTCCGTTGCACCATTGGACCTGTACCAAAATTGATTCTCTAGGAGCTAGCTCGCCAGCTCAACAAAAAAAAAGGCAGATATCCTGGATACCCGCTACATAGCCGAGAAGTTGTAGCAGTTGACGAGCCTATCCTGGCCTAAAATGTATCTGCCCTACCAAATATACAGCAAATACGCGACAAAGGCACTTCACATACAGGAAACCTTAAATTGAAATGCTAAGGGAAATGGAAAGGTTCCCGATATATTTCACCGTAGGGAAAACCCTGAACACAGCGATGTGAGTTGTGAAAATTCATGTAGTTTAAGTCCTGAGAGAATCGAGCGACTGAGTTGATCATGATCATAAGAGCAGGATGAGACGACGGACTTTGAGTCACGAGGAAGTCCGATGGCTTAAACTTGGTGGTAACGACCGAATGAAGAACGACATACAGCCTGAGATGTTGTGCGCACAGGAAGGATGAATCTCGACCTGCATATTATCTGATAATTCCTGGCGAAGCCCACTGTGCACCTTGATCGGTGAAAGAAATAGGTGAAAGATGTTATAAGTCAAACGAGGCTGAGATCCGGGGCTTTCACTCGTCCAATGAAATCGAGAATGGAACCAGTGGTAAAATTCGAGCATGGAGGGAGGTTGAACGAAAAAGTGATCATGAAGGGAAGATCGGGTGAGAGAGAGATAAAAGGAGATAATGTAGACTCAGCGACGAGCGTAGTATATTGCACATGTTTCATCGTATTCCATCAAGGTATCAAATTGCTTGCGAGAACAACGATACGGCAACAGCGTTGAGAAATAGGCCCGCATAAGGGGTGGTGAAGTTATTGTGGTCGTGGTACGAAACCAAAGTAACCTCGGCCCGGTTTGTTTTACCAACAATGCTCAAGCGCTCAACATACCCTCGATCCCTCGGCACTCAACCATCAAGTTTGCGCCATGGATTCTCTCGCGAAGCAGGAGGTCTTCATTAAATTCCCGGACATCGAGAAGCTCGCGGTCGCGTCCAGCTTCCTTCATGCCTATCTCGCTCCTGAAGTACGCGAGAAACTGTCGGTGGAAATCTGCGCTACGATTTTGTCGGCAGACCCTACGTTCCACGAGAAGCTTAAGGAGGCACATAGATCGCAGAATTCGGAAGAGCTTGAAAACCTTTGCAGTGCGTCTTCTGATTACTTCTGTACGACAAGATATTTACGTGTGACTAACAGTTTATCTCAAACAAAATGCATGGCGCTTTCATCCTCACTTACAAGAGATGAACCGACTGATTCGCACAATATACTCCGATGGAAGGATAGCGCCAATAGCTAGAGGTGAATGGAAACGACCTTCCTGGATGTCTAAGAGTAACGATGCACATACGGAAATCACGGCTCACATGGAAAGCCTAGATATTCCAGTAGGAACACAGAACGTGGCAGTGCCTTTGATTGTTCTCTATGAGTTAGGTAGCTTTCAGCACCATGCCAAACTCAGGGGAAGGTTGGACCGGATTTTCTCTTCTTCCAACCACACGTACGAGGCTAGTTGTTCTCCGTGAAAAAATCGAGCCACTGACTCCACGATTCGTAGGTTTCTTGTGAACACTTCCGGTACAGGAAAGACCAGGCTTCTCTTAGAGGGCCTGTGTTTCCATTGGGGATTCTATTTGACATGCGCCATCGATGCTTCTTCCCTTGGAGCGGCCGATTTTCCTTCTGTTTTGAATGACGTAAACTGGGACCATAGTACTTGGACCTCTTGCCTACCGCCTATCTCTGATTCTAATCACCCCTCATTGCTACAGGGAAATAGACGGCTGGTATATCGTGCGGTCAGCGAAGCTCTGTTCGCTCGGTTCATCGTCTTCAAGATGTTCCTAGAAGTCTGTTCCAAGCAAGGATTTTGCCCTGAACAGCGGCAGCGTTGGCTGGAGTTACAGATTTTTCCAACGAACATTACACCCTCATACGATTCATTCAGTATGATTAAATCTGAAATTACAAGGGCTTGTCTAAGTGACGAGGAACTAGACGAAGCCATGCTGCACTTGATGGAAGAAATCCAGAGCATATGGGAAATGCCTGGTGGCGATTTCTTCTATATCGCAGTGGATGAAGTAAATGTAGCGTCAAGAATGCACGAGGAAGCGTTCGAAGATCAGCGCGGTCGTTATCCTATTTTGAAAGAGATCTTACGCAGCCTGCGACGACGGATGGGTCAGTTGCCTGTTAAATTTGTTGTTTCGGGCACCATCATCCCAGAAGACCATTTTCAGTCAACCATCGGCGAGTGGGATGATTTTCGCTGGTGCTCAGAAACCGGGTCTTTTAATGATCCAGACGAACACCGTCGTTATATCACCAAGTTTCTGCCACCCAAGTTCGCTATTTCAGTACCTGGGCAGGCACTGTTGGACCGTATGTGGCAATGGTTGCGTGGACGGTTTGTTCAGGTCTACTGCTGCTATATCCAAAAGTTATTGACTGCATTTTCTATGGTTAGTCACCGTTACACAGCGTCCTTTCTTGCTGTCTTACTCTACAACAATTTCCACAGCCCTCATACGTTGCTTGGTAACTATATTGAAAACATCACTGAATACCTTCCTTATGATAACGAAAAATACTCGGAAGGAGAGGAGGGTCGTTACAACGATTGGTATTTACCACTTGGTCATAGGGGACTTGGTCTGTGTATGTTGGAAACATTGAGGTACCATTACTACCTGCAACGCTAAATTTATTTGTTTAGGGTCACTTAACACAGTCACGGTGGAAATGCACCGCGCAGCTACTTCGTTTTTGAGCACTGCAACGGGTTGCATTGACTGCTTAACAGAGGATAGAGTTCTGATCACTGAAGATTACGGATATTTCATTGATCCCGACTGTGCTCAAATTGCACTCAATGAGCCTATAACAGTGACTGCTGGCGCAATCTGGCTCAAGAAGAATTTTTACTTCGGCTTTGCAAAGTTTATCAGAATTTTCTGCAAGATCTCAGAAGTTGTCGTTGATCCTACTCATTTTGCACATTTTCTGGCCTTTTGGCTCACCTCGATCTCGGGCCCTTCATGCGAAATTCCAGATACATACAGAAGCTTTCGATCACCCACAGTGATACCGAACCCCTGCAAAATCTCAGATGCGTTCAGAATCATTGGATTACCTGCCCTCCCGGAAGTGAAACTTGTCACTTTCACAAAGATAGAACAACGATTTGAAGCAGTGGACGTCCATCTGCGGGAAGACATCTATGGCAAGCTGGTTTTCATGGCTAGTAGCAACGAAGATATACTCTCGTGGTTCAAACACGAGCGGGACGAACCATTCTGTGCCCTGATGTCTTCCTCGAGCAACACTGTGATCCTAGTATTTTGCCTACAACGTGCCGATGAACAATCGTTCTGGGTGTTCGTACGGATTTCAGCACAGTCCACAAATGAAGAGGATATAGATTTTGGGCAGGAAATTGACGACCTGCACCCCACCAAGGTCTTTCATGACCAGGTTCGTACCAACGCGTTGCAACTCCGAGCTCTCCGAAAATGAAAATGATTGATTGACTTTCAGCCTGACATACTTCCGCTTCTCAGCAACTTACCGAACCTCTGTCTGGAAGTCGGAGCCTTCGGTGTTCTCCGGATTTCGGGATCCTCCTGGGCTGAGAACGCGAGCGAGGATAATATTCCTCCTGAACAACGTCCAGCCGGGGTTTTGAACATTGACGGCTTGGACGAGGCTGAAAAAGGGGTTCCTTATGAGGAGTTTATGCGTCGTCTTTCCCAGGCCATCGTTCAAACAAAGAAGAAAGTCGAAACTGCGCTTCCGCCACCAGTAGTCGAGGACTCGAAGAAGGGTAAGAAACGCGGTAGATCCTCGACTGTAATCGAAGAGGATAGCTCAACTACCCCCACCATCGCTAGAACTCGCAAAACCAAAAGCGCGAGGTCCACTAGGGGAGATGTTTCGAATCGCAGGGCTGCCAGCACTCGAAGAACCAAAAGCCTAAAGTCTACCAATGCAAATGTTACCACAGGTTCTGATAACAAACCTGGGCGTTCAAACGATCGTCAAGTTACTGCAAGAATTCTACCATCTCGTCGTAGTCCAGGCAGAATCAGCGATGTCGCCTCAGGACGCGTTTCGTCTGGGGTGACTCGTCCTGACCGAGTTGAGCCTACAGGTTCAACGTCCTCGACACCGTATAACTTGCGCAAGCGATGACCTGCATTATATGCTGCCTTGATTATTTTTGTGTTCCCCATATTGGATGTACGTATATACCGACTGCGCCGTGTATTCCTTCTATTTATGTATCTCTTGACTGTCAGCTTTGATATCGATATCGCACTATGTACAGAAATTGCCTGAAATTGCGATTGGATGAGTGTTGGCTCCGTACGCTGTCCTGCACGTTGCTGGGTCGTTTGTTGAATCGCGCCATTCATATTCATTTCATACCATTATCGGTACCGGTGGATCTTTATGTCGTCGTATTGAGTAGGTTCGTCCTTGTAATCTTAAAGTGCTTCTCTGGGAGCTAGCTCATCAAGTCCCCCCACTCAAGTAACAATAATCAACAATAAACACTCTTGCAGTTCAGTGTTCTTGTGCGGTAATACCGTGCGTGATCCATCTTTGCACTCAGGAGATCCCGTCTTCATCAGCCCCTTGTCATCATGATTTGGAAGATGAGTTTCGTCCGCAAGGTTCGATGGCGTAGTTGGTTATCGCATCTGTCTAACATGTTCCCCACTGTCAAATGGTAGTGTCCCACACAGAAGGTCCCCGGTTCGAGCCCGGGTCGAATCATATTCTTTTTCCAAATTACCCCGTTTCCTTTTTTCTTTCAGACTGTTCCACATATTTGTCAAACCTTGCGGGGAACTGTACTTTGTATGTAGGAGTCGAAGGGAAACACCCATCGATGTTTATATACCGGTCCCAGAGGGGCATTAGTTTGCCATGGCGAGTTTCACTATCCAGCACAGATAATCCACACATCGAGTGCAAAAGGTAGAAGTAGGAATGAATTCCGATGTGTTTGAAATTCTAGCGAGGGTGTTGCTTCCCAGACGGTTGGTGATCCACATCCACATCCATCTGCGATAATCAGACTCGATCAGAACATGATTGTTGACGAGCTCTGGGAAAACCAACGGCAACGAGGACTGATACGGGTCAGTAAGTATAAGTATTTTTACTATTGCCAAAAGTAACTAAAGTTTTATTTAGTCCAGCTCGGACGAGGGGAACACCCACTGTTGCATCTCAGGGAACACCCACCGTTGCATCTCAGGGAAGAAGACATCCTCATGCAGTGCGAGGATCATCCATATACGCAGGAGGTGCACGATGCCCCGAACCCCCACACATCGAATATCCGAAAAAGATATCTGACTTTCCTAAAGATGGCCTTCTATCGAGGAAGTTCCCAGCCCTGAAAGCATATGTCGAAAAGTCAAAAAAGCCGATGCATCATCCCTTTCACTGGTGATTTGACCCTTGAAGATCAAGCAAGCCCGAGTCGGAAATCAAGCAAGCCCGAGTCGGAAACTGGTTTGAAAAATCTGTCAGTCAAACAACACCTACGTATACGGTATCTCCCAGTCCGAGTGGCAGTCACATCTCTGCTTGCACATGCACATGCGACTACATGCGATAACCATAACCTTGTTAAGTTGTTCCTTGACTTACCAACCTTCACAGCCACGTTACCAGAATGTCCATGTCCATGTCTGAACGTCTTCAAATTGCCTGGATTCACCAGAGCACGAAACAGGTTTCTTTAGAACAACTCGAAAGTTGTAGATGCTGACCTCGAATGCCTTGAATAAGCTTGAATATCTAGAAACCTGTCTGTTTGAGCGATCGGCGGAGGCAGGTGGTGCCGGATGGGACTCGATGCTGGGTTATCACCAGGACCATTAGGATCTATATGTACGACTTCAGGCTACTTCGGGAGGGATCAAACCATTTTGATTTTCGAGACGAGAAGGGAGACAAGTCTCGTCTCGAAGTGAGGTCTCAATGATATGGATGTTTGGAAGAGCAGAGCATCACGAAACATAAAGATCGCATGTTCAGACTGGATTTCATTACAGCAAGTAGTATGCAAGCGATGACAGCAAATATGCAAGCGATCGGCGACTGAGGGAGAAAAAGGGATGAAGATAATTGTAATTGTGAGAAGAAGGATTGCAGCAGCCTATTGCAGAACCAGAACCAGCAACTCCGTCGTCCGAGACCAAAACCAAGGAACCTGGAACACATGCAGAGCTGAGAGAAATCAAGTAGATGATTCCGAGGACGAACGAAGAGATGTGAAACTTTGACCAGGGTGACGAAGAGGGTTTTGAGGGAAACACGGTGATAACTGTGTGAGGATATCCTTCAGAACCTTTAGACGTAGCATCTATAGATCACTCGACTGACTGCGTTTTGTGCGTACGGTCACGCATGTGCACGTCGATCTTCCTATACCCATGATCCGGGAGAAGAGTCGTCTCAGACTTCCACGGTTCGATGGCGTAGTTGGTTATCGCATCTGTCTAACATACTCGCTATCCTTAAACGGGAAAGTCGCACACAGAAGGTCCCCGGTTCGAGCCCGGGTCGAATCATACACCACAGTGTTCCTCGAAATTTTTCGGTATGCCTTTTTCCTTCAGACTGTTTGTTTGTTATATGTGCGCACAACCGGGGGGGATGCGCTTGGGATGTAGGAGGAGTATTTGATTGGGGAAGGGAAACAAACCATGGATAGTCGATCTACATATGTCATGTTTTGTTCGGGAACTCGTTGAATTGATTCCTTCCTTCTGCGATTCCTGAATTCTGTGAATGGCACACAACAAAGGAAACATTGTATTGGATGGATGGATGGTGAAACACGGGGGGACGATTATATGAAGTTCCACAGGGAGGATCGGAGAAAAAGAAAAAGAGAGAAAGAAAAAGAGAACGGAGAGAAGGAGCAAGAGAACAGAGAGAAGGAGCAAGTATCTGTATGTATCTGTATGTATATATGAATGGATTTATGTGTTCATGTGGTAACAGGTGGTACGGAACAGGTTGTACCGGATGCATCCCCTATTTGTATTTTTCCGCGTATTCTAACAGCCACGTCTACCTCCAAGCTGTGACTCTCGCACGCAAGTGCTCGGTGGCACTGAAGGACGTTCAAGTGCTAGTCCGATACCGCTCCTTCAGATCCCTGGTTAACGCTCTCAGCATTGCGACTGTTACTACCTTCTTCTCTCCTTCTTCACCTTCACCTTTACCTTCCCCGCCTTCATTCTCATTCCCTTTTTCGCCGCGAACACCATCCGCACGCGCACGCGCACGATCTCCTTGGCCGGAACCGAGGCTCAGCACAGACATCGCCCGGAATCCAGATAGAGAAGCACGAGAGCCAGGAGGAGCATCATCGTCAACATCAACATCATCATCACCCTCATCATCGTCACTCCAATTGTTCTGGTTCTGCGTCTCTCCGTTGTCGTTGTTGTTGTTGTTGTCCTCGATGTAGTCCTCCGTATCGTCGTCCATGACACCAGTGACCTCGACGACACCAGTGACCTCATCATCATCGAGATCAACAACGGATGGGGACGGGGATCGCGGGCCGGAGGTGGATGTCGAGGCGGAGAGGGAGACGGAGGGGCGGTGCGAAGGGGTGGAGTAGGGAGAGTCGTTGGAGTAGTTGGAGTAGGGGTAGTTGGAGTGCTTCGCGGAACCACTGGATAGTCGGAGACGTTTGTTACTACTGTTCAAAAACAAAAGAAAAAAAGATGGTATTAGTTAGAGCCTGAACAAGGTGTGGTGTGTTTTCTCACCTCGAAACACTCTCTCCATCAACTCCATCGACATCATCTAGACTTCTTCTTCTTCTTCTCGTCTTCTTCCCGTTTGACCCATACACACTGATCCCCCCACTCACACTGATCCCCCCACTCACACTGATTCCCCCATTCAACCCACCACCCCTCGCGCTCCCCGATCGATCCAACCGCCGGAACGACCTCCGCTGCAGCCGGTTCATCGCCCCAGACAGCGCGAGCTGCCGAGGCTTGATCGCGGCCGCGAACGTTTCTTGCGCGGAGAGGATGTGCGCTGTGGGGATTATGAAGGCGGGCGAGGGGTGGGCGGGGTGTGCAGAAGCGGGGTGTGCAGAAGAGGCTGGTGGAGAAGAGGCGGGTGGTGGTGGTGAGGGTGACGACAACGACAAAGGCACAGACGCACCAAACGCCGCCGTCGCACCAAACACACCAAACGCCGTCATCGCACCCCCCGACGCCCCCACACCGCCCCGCGCCACACCCACCCCGGAAGCAAACACCACGAGCGCCCACAGCTGCTCCGCGAACGTCCGCGCGGGGAAGAGCCTCCCCATCCGGGAGTGCGTCTGCAGGTCTCGGGCCAGGGAGTGCAGGCCTCGTGCTAGGGGGTGCATGGCTTGCGCTGGCTCGAGGGCTGCGGGGATGTCTTTATCTTTGTCTTTGTCTTTGTCGATGTCTTTGTTGATGTCGATGTCGATGTCGGTGTCGATGTCGATGTCGATGTGGAGGTTGGTCGGTGCGTCTCGGCCGTGTGCGTCCCGGATCGAGCGATACACCCGCACCAGCCACTCGATGCTCAGCTCGTACACAGCACCCATCTCCATCTCCCTCTCCCTCTCCCTCTCCCCATCCCCATCCCCATCCATCTCTCTCTCCTCTTCCCGCGTACCCCAAAATTCCGGAAACTCCCCCAACTCCATAACCTCCAGAACCTCCAGTACCCCTTTCTCCCCAACACTCCTTTCTCCCATCCCAACACCCCTTTCTCCCATCTCCGCAACACCCATTTCTCCGATC
Source organism: Lentinula aff. lateritia (assembly GCA_027886305.1). Taxonomy (NCBI): domain Eukaryota; kingdom Fungi; phylum Basidiomycota; class Agaricomycetes; order Agaricales; family Omphalotaceae; genus Lentinula; species Lentinula aff. lateritia. The sequence goes on along the minus strand of MU795512.1, from coordinate 504 downwards.
CCAACACCCCTTTCTCCCGTCTCCGCCACACCCCCCGCCCCCATCTCCCCCGCGACCTGGCTGTGCCGCACAAGCGCGCGCACGAGATGCACGGCGTGGTTGAGGAGCTCGACGAGGGCGCGCAGGAGGTGCGTGTAGAGCGGCCAGTGGACTGGGTGAGCGACGTGCATGTGTTGAGTAAAGGCGGAGGGGAGGGGGGGTGGTGTTTGGTTTTTTTGGGGGTTTCGGATGTGGTGATGTGGTGATGTGGTGATGTGGTGATGTGGTGATGTGGAGTTTGGTTTTGGGGGGAGGTTGTGTTTGTGAGATTTTGTTTATGAGAATTTTTGAGAATTTTTGAGAATTTTTTCGGGTATTTTTTGGTATTTTTTGGTTTTCGTGTTCGTGTTCATGTCCGCGTCCGTGTCCGTGTTCATGTCCGTGTTCGTGTTGATGTCCGTGTCCGTGTTCGTGTTCATGTCCGTGTCCGTGGTTTTTTGTACATTTTCGTTATGTTTTTTTTTT
>MU795511.1:0-19633 GCA_027886305.1 Lentinula aff. lateritia | reverse complement strand
ATGTGAAAGTGATGGAGTGATGTATCGTACAAATAAGGGCGTAGAGACGGTGAGAAAAGGAAAATGATAGGGGCTACGTACTTCATGACAGGTGGTAGTATGGGTATAGGGTCCCTTCAACAATTAGACTGATTCAGTATTGACTTTGACTGTCAATCCGGGTCTCAATTATAGTCCTTTTGATACAAATCTACGCGTGAAGGTATCACAATTCACGGCATAGACATCTAGCCAAAATTTAGGTGTGTCACTGGATCACAAAAACTGTTAAGATCATGTATGCCACAAAGCCGTGCCAAAGGCCATTCAGTACCAGAGTGTGGAGGGTCAAGTGGGACACTAGTGAAGTTATTAACAACACTGCCATTATGCCACTAGTCCCCGGAGAGTAAGGTCAGAGGTCAGAGTACGAGTAGCAGCCAGGCCAAGCTCAGCAGTAAAGCCGACGACGAGGAGCAAACCAAAGAACTTATAAGTTCGAAGGTCAAGACAGAGGTGCTTAAGGTATAAGCCTTAAGACTTTAGAGGACAGAGTGAGTGGACTAGGGTGATCTAAGTTAATCTAAGTCAATAATTAAACCGAGGAACTAAAGTACAGTACAGGAGTATTTATACTAACTAATTGGTGAACCAGAGCAAAGTGCCAGACTAACTAATAGGGGCTGTACGTTTAGTACCATCAGGGTAAGGAATAAGACCATAAAAGTAGACTAGGTAGAAAGGCAATGTGTAGTGAGAAAGAACAATAAGACAAGATCTTTGGAAAGCCAGTGCCGGCGGGAGGCACTGAGCATGGTCTTGACAGGAACCTATTTAGGCTGCTCATCTCAACATCATTTCCTTGCCATCACATTCCCAGGGACATCAACAATATGTGAAGGGTGTTACTAGTAGCTTCACTAATGTCCCACTCTGTCTGTGTACTACAAGTCAATACTCAGTTCTGGATCTAGGAATTATCCCGGGTTACTTTCTGGTCCATTTCTGACCTCAGAACCTCTATATTCATTGACCTGTAGGCATGGTCTTGTTGTGAAATTCATGCCCAACCACTAACACAAAATCCAACTGAGCCAAAAGGCTACTATGACAGGATAATTGTCATAGGTGGTTGGGACTATATATACCACATGTATTAAGACCTCTCTGCATGATCTTAACACTTGTGATGTTTCTCCAAAACTGTACCCATTGAAGTATGGATGCAAAAAAGACAAGATGTATCACATTTGTGACTGTTTGGATGCAACTGTTAAGCAACCCTACTAAGAAGATGCACTTAGAGTTACTGTCAAGACCATGCCTCAGCGCATTGCCCTGACACTTGGCCTTCCAAGACTGGACTTAGAAAATTATTGAAGTCCAACTCCCCGGCATGTCATCCCAAGGACTGGTCCCCTGAGATATGGTTTATTGTATTCTTCTTTTATTGTTCTTTCTTGCTACACAATTCCTTTTGACTAGTTTAGCTTTATTGTTTTATTCTCTACCCTGAAGGCACTAATGGTATAGCATCTAGTAACTAGTTTAGCAATATGCTCTGATATGCTGATTACTTAGTATAAATACTCCTGTACTGTACTGTAGCTCTTCAGTTGAATTATTGACTCAGATTGACCCAGACCAACTTCTCTCCATCTTGACCTTAAGACTTTTAAGTCCTTTGGTCTGCTTCTCGTCATTGGCATCATCACCACTCATTGGCTTGGCTGCTTCTTGTTCTCTCTACTCTACTCTCTCTCCAGGGACACATGACATGGCAGCAGTGTTGTCAATACCTTCACTACTGTCCCATTGGATCCAACTTCAATATCAATCAGCCCTTTATCTCTGAAGGCACAGCTTGTTGGTATACATAATCTTAATAGTCACTTGGGAGACAGGTAATGAAAGGTGAGCTCCTGGGGTATATGGGCTGGAGGGGGTCCCAGAGACAAAGAAGATTGAAGAGTCACAAAGAGATTGTGTAGCAATAAAACCACATCTCAGAATACCAAGCCTTGGGATGAAGTGCCAAAGGATGGACTTGGACAATCCTATAAGTCCAGTCTTGGAAGGCTGAGTATCAGGGCAGCACCAAAGCATGGTCTTGACACATGCACAGAGTCCACATAGGATGCCAGGACACATCCCGCTCTACATCAGGGTATGTCTTCTTCATGGGAGGGGCACCAGTGTCATGGAGCTCAAAATGGCAGGTGACAGCTTTATTCCTGGCAGAAGTGGACTTGGTATGCGAGGGACCTACAGAACTCCCTGGGGACAACTTTGGATCTGTCTGCCTGACTGAAAACGCCAAATGCCATGCCCTAGTCAAACATATTGAAATGTGACACCACTACATATGCGAGAAGGTCAGTAGCAGGGAAGTACACATCGAGGTTTCACTCGGGGATAATGTCGCCAATATATTCATAAAGGCACTTAATGGACCAATACACTCAAAACTGGTAGCACTCCTTGGACTGGATCATACAGAGTAGGGGGGGTGTTAGAGCATACTCCGTACGCATGATACCTTTACTCATTGGGTAAACGGTATTATTACCGAATACTGTACAGTATTAACTTACATCCCATGTCGCAGCGATTCGACTCCCTCAGTTGCTTTACAGACAACCGAGGGGACCCTTAGGACATCCACTATCAAACCAGCTCACTGACAACCTACATAGACTGGAAATTAACAGGTACTTAGGACAATGAGTTGCTATACAGACAATTACTACACATTAACAGTATCTAAGGCTAAAGATCATTTAGGCTATGGATGCAGGCCTGTATATATGCATAGTGTATATATCCTGTATGTGTATCAGCTGGGTCGACTTATGTTTGGTGATCTAATACCGCTGTACTTGATTTCAGAAGGCGAATTCCTTCAAGCAAAGCGACACATACTTGGATTGACGCTATGCACAATCACGACGACTGGTCGTGGACAAAAATTGTCACTGCATATTGCTGCACAAGCTGCACCGCAGCAAACCATGAAGATATGTACACACGTAGATTTCATCTACTATAAATCACAGAATCACGATAAAAGTAACAAGCCTTATTCACCCATAAAATAATTCGTTGTTCAATCATCTCCGATCTTGGGCGCAAGGTAATACCTAATGTAGCCTTGCCCGAAGTCATACGAGACCTAGGATTGATGTCAGACTGGTGAATTAAAGGTATCCTTGTACTCACTAAGAGTGGCACATCATTGCTCATGTATAACTCCACCCGTTTAACGAGGTTCGAGCTCTTGCTGAAATTGACAAGATACTTCAGCGAGAACGTGAGGGAAACATGTGAATTCATCTGGATGATGACGGCCTCGTTCTCGTCTTCGTCTCCGTCGTCAGCTTTAGATTTCCCTTTCTTGGATTTCGAGGAGGACGCGGCGGTTTTTGCTTTCTTGGCAGGTTTTGGGGAAGACTTGGACTACAGGATAGGTTTAGGTTTCGAGTATATATGGAAAACCAAAACGCGCCTTTTTCTTTCTCTTCTTGCCGTCTCCGTCCTCATCCTCCTCCTCATCTTCCTTCTCCTCCTCACCGTCATCGTCTGGTTGTAAGTCACCTTCATCTTCATCCATCTCGACATCACCGTCATCAGTTTTCTCCTTCTTAACTTTGGCCTTCTTGTCCTTTTTCTTTTCTCCCTCTTCATCCTCTTCACCATTCGCCTCTTCTTCTTCATCCTCCTCACCGCCGTTTTTCTTTTCCTTCTTAACGCCTTCGCCATCTTCCTCTTCATCTGAGTCGTCCCCTTGTGGACCACGCACCACCTTTCCTATCGGCCCTTGACCTTTCAGTAACACGTTGCCATTGGCAGCTTCGCCGTCGCTAGCAAACCGCACGCCTTCCTTACTGACCTCGATTCTCACTGAGTCGCCTAGCAGCGACAAGTCGCGTACAATACGCGTGAATTCAGCGGAAGATAAGACTATTCGTGCTTCGTATGAGGTCTTGGGAATTCCCAAAGTCTCGGCGTCGATATCCATAAGCTTCAGATCATACGAGGATATTCTGTCGGAGTCTGTAGAGGAGCCATTATTATTAAAGATCCTCAGGATAATAGAAAACATACTCTTGGCTTCGTAAACCAGATTCAACACATCCGCTTCGTCGGCTGCCCTAAGAGTGCAGACGTCGTCGTCCTTAGCACATTTGAGAACTTTTGTCAAACTTCCAACGTTAACGCCGAGCGGCATTGGTCTGTCACAGCGATACTTCTTGAACCCGTTCTGGACCAGTTTTACCGCGACAAGGGCAACGTGTGAGTTGTCCATTGCCTGAAGTGTTATACCTTCTTCTGAACATTCGAAGTTGGCATCTGTGACAAGTTCTTTGATAGCTGAAGAAGAGAAAGTAGATGACAAAACATGGTCCGTAAGAATGAAATCATTGTATCGACGCGTTTAAAAACACGAACCATCGAGCAACTTTTTGAGTACGCTAGCTTCAGCGAGTTTGGCTTCCAACATAGTCCGATTCTGATAAAATGGTGTTTTGAAAAAAAGGCGCGTTTCGAGTGGTATACGCGTCCAGGTTTGGAGAAAAGAGTCAAAGTGAAAGCTAAGATGAATGGGAAGACGCGTTGATTGTGAGCACGCACACTTTCAAGCTCCGACTCGATGTCCGACAATGTCACGAGATCCGTTCAAGTTACATTCAAAGTAGTCAGTACGCCTGCAGTACGCCCTCAGTACACTACACTGACAATACATCAGGAAATACGGCTACATAGGGCTACATACATCATTAAAGGCTGAGCGCTGTGTGTCAAAAAAGACTTGATTACCAGTGAAGGCGATGAGTTGCACACTGATACCCGTTTGGATTCTTAAAGAGATATAGCTGATGATAATCCTCGGCGTCATACCATGGACCAGCCTCTAAAATTTGGGTGACAATCTTCTCTCCCTTGGGGGTGAAATGTTTTTGCTGGACTTCCTCTGTCACAGCCAGAGCAATTTCTAGTTGCTTCAGTGTGTTTGCAAAGATTGCGGAACGGTACTCTGGAAGGAACAATACATAAGCGTGATGAACCCCAGGTATGTAAATAATATATCGCCCTACGAGTGCCACGATCATTTCCCTGGCGGTTCACAGTTGTAGGTTCATGCGTGCGATAGAAGAAGTCTGTGACAGACAAGTAAGGCCAGCGCTATAGTTAAACGTTAAACGACTTACCAACAAGGTCAGCATAAGACACGATTGTAGGATCGAACTCGATCCTCAACGCCTCGGCGTGGTCTGTTTCTCCAGAGCATACATCTCTGTAGCCGGGATTAGTCACTGTCTCTTTCCCCCCAGTGTATCCTACAGCCGTCTTAATGATACCCTTGTTCTCCTTCGGTGGAAAGTGTTTCAGGAAAATGTGTTCAACGCCCCAAAAACAGCCTGCGGCGAAGGTAGCTATCTCGGTAGACGCGTTGGTTGCTTGTGTGTATATCAGATTCTGAAGTGTACACAGGCGTCAAGAGTTGGATAATTACCCGATGACATACTTGCGTGCAATGAAGATGGATCGAAAGCTGGACCAAATAGTAGAGATCGAAACCGTCCTAGCATAGCAAAGTGAGGTTAAGTGATCGAATTCGTAGCTGCTTTGCGAGACTAACAAGAGGAGGATATGTAAGGGTGCAGATGATTGTAAGTAAGTAGGTAGTTCCCGGAAATCTTTAAGTTTCCATGGATTATTAAAGCGTGTCGGAAGCTCACGTGAGATTTCACGTCGGCGGTCGCGTCCAAGATTCCCTACCGCGTCGCGCGATACTGTCGCAATATTTCGTGAAACGAACTCTGAGAATTTCTCCTAGTTTAGTAATTTAAATAAGGATTTCATTGAAAGTTTGAACGAAACGCTCGAGGTACATACAGGCTACATGGAGAATACTTACGCCTTCAGCTTCAGTGCGCGTTAGATATGAGAAAATTGTTGTTATGAAGTGAGCGAGCGAAGATTGATGATAGAGTGATGGAATACAGTGATACAAAGTTGGAAGGCAACCCAAAAACGACGAAAAAACGACGAAAGAGATTTAGAGATATTGAAATAAGGGAACGCAGTAAGCATGCATTAAAGGAGTGTCGCAAGCAGATATATTTATGAGACAGATGTGACCAATCATACTTTTCGGGTACGAAACACGCTTCGAAGAGAAAATGTTGAGCAAAGGAAAAACCATATTCTGAAACGACTAGATGTTCAATGAGGGCACCGGCGAATTGAAGGAGTTTGACCGTTGAAATGAACTGGTACTGCGGGTTTTTGAATTGGGATGATGGGAATGTTGGTGATGAGGATGAGCGTGCTTGTGATTATTGACGGGTCCGTAGCCTTTTCTCTTCAGCTTTCGTTCCCTCCGCAACTCTTTGCGGCTTTTAGTGTTGAACGGAGGGGAGCCATTGTGTTTCTGAGAACCACGAGTTGGTGTGCGATCCCCATCTCGCACAGGTCCTAACTCCGGAGATAGAATATAGCCCAAAGAACGTTGGTGTCTTGAGGCACCATTTCGGTTATGCCATAACATGGTACTGAGGGGACTACTTTTCATGACGTTGCTGTAGGCAGTATAGTCTGGACCAGAGTCGGAACCCCGGCCAGCTGTGGAGTCTGTCAGAACACCAGTCTTTCGCAAAGCGCCAACCGAGATAACGTCCCAGCGATTGAGACTCTTGATATATTGACCGGTAGAAGGGTCGGCGTCCGAGTTACTGACACCAACAGATGGTCCGGCGGGATATTCTTCATCAGTGTTGGAAACTGCAGTGGGCTCTGACGCAGCCATAAACGACGCATCCAGAACATCATCCAGGTCAATGGTCATGGAGTGCGCGATTGGGTCTTCTGATTGGGATGCAGACGAGAATTCGGGAGGTGTTATCTCAACGCTGGGGCCAAGAGTCATTATTTCCTCTAGTACTTCACTCGGAGGGGATAATGGGAAGACAGATGTTGATAAAACGGAACTGCGTGTCGAGGAAGGAGGAAGAGAAGTTGGTCGGAACGATTTGCGCTGAATAGGTTCGGACTAAACAGAATGGGTAAATTCGTATCCAGAAATAAGTGAATCAAAACACTTACCCCGCCGCGCTGCACTCCACGAGATATAGAAAACGACTTGCTCTTCACGCCTTTACCTTTTCGACCAGTAAACCTCGGATACGAAGAAGGAATCTCCTTCCGTTCTCCGTCAATGACAATTTGTCTCGCTTCCTCTACGGCTTCGAAAAATCCAGTTCTCGGGAAACCTCCTCTCGCGGCTCTGTCTTTATTCCTCTGTTCACAGAAGAACGCGTTCTCTTCTTCCTCATCTGGCTCATCTCCTTCGAATCGTTCTTCAAAGTCATTCGTTCCCCATGTCATGCTTTGAGAAAGGATATCGCTGGGATGAGGAGATTCAACTCCAAAATCAGATTGTCTTTTGAATGAAGACGAAGGACTAATCATCGACATGGGATTGATGGAAGGGGCATTACTAAATGCAAAAGGGGTGTTGAACAAGCTCATGGCTAGTTCGTTCGGGAGATCGTCCTCACCAACAAGCTCTTCGTCGGTAGTATCACCTTCGTATTCGGCTTCAGCAGTGTCCTGATCCACGTCTTGCTCATAACCTTCTTCATCCGCCTCGCCGTCTGCGTCAGTCGAAAACATATCCACGTCACCATCTGGGCCGGGAGAAGGAGATGTATCCGGGCCTGGCGGAAGGAAGGTCGCTTCAAGAAGACTCTGGAGCCCATCTCGAGAGGAAGATTCGATATGACCGTTCGTAAAGACGACCTGTCCATCCCAGCCTTCGGTCAATTCAAAGGCCAAATTAGGTATACCAATGCCGACGCCCTGCCTGAGATGAGGGATCAAGCTGGAAGCAGTCTGAGAGAGATCAAATTCGGGATCAGAATAACCACCGTCTTCCCCATCGTCACTTTGAGTACAGGAATCAGAGGAGCCAGACTCCTTGTCTGAGAGGTTGGCAAAGAAGAGGTCAGCGTCAAAGCTAGACTCCTCCTCCTCAGACCAAGCAGAGACGAGACCAACATATCCATGGCGCCTAGTATTCATGTCCTCGGTATCCTCGCCATCCGGCTCGTCATCGTCCTCCTTTTCGTCTTCGTCATCATCATCATCATCCTCCGTTGCTTCGCTGTCCTCATCCATGTCAACATCACTAGGTGCATCGACACTCATTTGTCTAGGCCGGATGACCCAGTTCGGGTCTCGCCTCTTTTGTAAGCTCTCTTCTCCGCTACCATTGAGTAGTTCACGTCTGACACGAGCACGTTCCTCTGTAAGAATGAAGTTCTCTTCTTCAGCTTCGATGGACGAATCAGTCTCGAACCCAGAAAGTGAATCGCTATCTGAACTGCTAGCAGAAGAATCAGATGATAAAGCAGACACAAATGTTGGGAACTGCACAGATCGTGCGTCGTCGTGATCTTCTACGCTACGATGATAGCTGTTGTTCGAAGAGTACAGATCTAAATCTGTGAGCTCCGAGGAGGAAGACTCGTGACTAGCATCAACGCGTTTACGTTTCTTGATCGCTCTCTTCCGTAGGTCGTTACCTCTGACAGCAGATTTGGATGTTGTTTTCTGGAGAGATCTGTTTTGGGAGGCAACAGACTTGGCCTTGGGACGCTGATATACGGAAGTCGAGGGGCCCGCAACGCCAGGGCCGGAATGTGAAGCAAGATTTTTTGGCGGACGACCTCTCCGTTTTGGAATCCGTTGTGCCTGAATGGAGGTGTCGTGTGCAGAGTAAGATGGCAAAGAGGATGAGCCAGATACCGTCTTTGAAGTCGGAGGCAGTTTCCTTTTGAGGAGATTCGGTGGAAGTTTGATCTTTAAAATAGGTCTTGGAGGGTCGTGTGCAGGTGATGGGATCCTGGTAGTAGGAGGCGCCTGCTGATAAAAGGAAGGTGTGTTGTTTGAGCAGGTGCATTGGCCATCGCATACAGGACAGATGTCGTTGTCGTCGTCGTCTTCGGCGACGATGGTTACGGTATGGGGGTGAGGAGGCGACATGACGGAAGGCTGTTGATTTGGATTGACTGTAGGGGATGATAAGAGCAAGATGGTCAGCGAAAAGGACGATTAACGACCCTGAAGAACGAGGCAGAGCCTTGAGGTTCTGGGTGGATGATAATTTCGCATGCCAATTTCGAATCGGCTCTTGCCAGAAAGATGAATCCAGAGATGTACTCACGTGAAGTACGATTTTTGACCATTTCGATAGACAAAGTAACATGGAAATTCGGTAAAATGCTCCAGTTTTGCTGCAAAAAGAAGACGCTTGTTTCACCACTGGTGAAGGAAGTATCGAAACGCTGGCCGGCAAGAATAATTTCTGATCGTGACTGATGTTCCCACAGCCACTAATATTTGATCTCTGGCTGTCACGTGTCACGCTTAGGGTTTGGCTTCTTTGATCTTTTTTCGCATCGTCGCGACAAACGCGCCGAATGAACCGACTTAATGATGAAAAACGTGAACTGGTGTTTCCCCATACTTTTTCCATCGACGCACAACGATCACGGGGCTTCGTTTTTGTCGTGTCTCGGGGTCAGATGCTCTCCCGGATCACAGTTTACTATTAATCGAGCTGTCCGTCCTTCTCAATGCTCTTGACACGTAATCTTCTCATTTCCTGCTATAAGTAACCCGCATCAGACCTAGATTCCCCCTAGCTCCAGGAAAAAATCATGTCTACTCGTACTGCGAATGTGACTGCGTCAAGCTCTTCACCTTTACCTTCGCATTTCAATCCGTTCGCTACGCATCCCTTCACGAGCTGTTCTTCTGTGTCGTCGGAGTCTCGTCCGACTTCCCAACCTCAACCACAGTTGTCCACTTCTACACAACCTCGCTTAACACATCATCCGTCCTCAACACGGACTACAGCTTCCCCTAAAGCCGTATTCGTACCTTTCCGTCAAGGCGCAGCCTCGCCTGACCTGTACGAAATATTGAAGAAGAAGCCGCAACCCACGCAGATCACGTCTCCCAAGAAGATTTGAACACGGTGAGCTAGATTTCCATCGCGTCACTTTCTTAGCCTAATTTGTTCTTTTTTCGAAAAGCACCGATACTTTCCGGTCAAGTGGTACTTCGCTGAAAGGATCCGCTGCCATGAAGCTATCCGTGTGGGCCATTTGCATTATTATGTGGTCTTAATTCAGCGGAATACCATGGATGTTCCATGCACACTCCACATTCACCAGATCAACTGTTCTCCATCAGCATTCACTCCATACATATGCACTCCCAATTTCTATTATTTATCTCTCTTTTTTATATCTGGGTTCGAGGTTCTGGACGATGTATTCCCCTGCAATCATTTCGTCCTCTTTACTTGTAGCCCTACACTAGTGCTAGTACCTTGAATGTGCGTGTCATGGCAAAGTAGTACAAGCCCTGGATGACTCATTGGCTACCTCTAACTTCCTCGATTTCAATATCAATGCTTTCGACCATCGAAATACAATTGCAAGCCTATAGGTTGATTCTAGTCGTCAGTGCCCCAATGTGTTGATTCTGCCTTATCGTACGACACCACTTCCCAGCTGAAGAAAATTCATTTTTCTGTGGATAAGTCGGAGAAAAGGCTTCCACTTCCGGACTACCAATCAACTTTGGAAATCAATATTGATCTCTCGAGAAACGCTACTTTGACTATATACTTAGTACTTAGGTACAAGTAGCACGCGCGACAGATTCAAGGAAAGAAAGACCTCTTTTGTCACTGTTCATCTCGCCTCCTGACATCCTCCTGTCCCTGAACGTACTGGACCTTCGTAAGTAGATGTCATATACCTCGTATCTTGCGGTGATACAAGACCCAACTCAGACACATTGGTTCCTCATTGGTCCTTGTCAAGCGAATAGGACAATGGAGGGCTGAATGCACCATGTAGTATGTCGTTCACCCAAGGCACCGCGTCGACCGGAGACAGAGGGTCCTGATACTTGGTCGTATATTACGAACAGGGAATGGAGACGGAACTCTTTTGTACGCGTGTAAGGCTGAGGCATTAAGGTGCATAAGAATAGCGCATGAAGTGACTCCTTGCCGGTATTGATTGAAGCGTTTGGCAATACCCGGTGCGATTATTACAACGCTCGTGTGTTCAAGATGTATCTTGACATCCCAACTTCAAAGTATAGACCCATGACCTCGGCGAGCGCATTTACCTGGGTACTTTCAACGGCTTTGCGGAATTTTGTTGAAGCCCAGCCTCGTTCATACCACACCATCGATATCCTTCGCCTACAAGCGAAGTGTAACATCTGGTTCTGGAACCAAGAAATCACCCATGTTTTGATCCAATCCACAGGGTTTCATCGATTGAACACAGGTCACACCCACACATTAATTCAATCCTTTCCACCAGACGTCCCATGTAGCCATCCTTCTCCATGTTCCAATCCGCGGATGATCCTCAAAGGTCATCGTACATAGGTCCTTGCACTTGATCTTGTAATCTTGACATTCATTCGATCCCTCTGGCATACTCTGATATCACAGAAGTAAGTACAGTATCTCATATGCGTCGGAGACAGGAGATACTCACTGAATACATCTCTTTCAGGCTGTGGAAAAACTTTGCCAGGAAGTCACCATATTTCTTATTTGCAACGTTTTCACCCAGTGCAATGCGATTTCCACTCTCATTCTCTTCGTCGTGTAAAGATTGTTCAATATTATCCAGAATACCTGCTGTGGTTCAGTATCGTGAGGGCTTCACGTTTGCGGCTTTGACACTTACCTCTCAAGAACTTGTCTCGTAATGTCGTAAAGTCGTTCTTTGATAAGGCGAGGATCTTCGGATACGGAGGAAGTGTGACCGGCAGATTTCTCAACAGTGGATGGCGCAGACCATCGATAGAAAAGATCCAAGACAGGAAGTCATGATCAACTGTAACTTCGACTGGAATGAGACAATCAAAGAGTGTTTCGATGAAATAGTCCTGGAGTTTCTGGACGACTCGCTTGGTTTTTGAATTGAATTGAATCAGAGGTCCACTTACACTGTCTGCATACGACATGGGCGCCCTCTTCAATATGTTCAATGCAACTCTAATCTCGATCCGCCGTCGCCAATGGACATCGCCAATTGTTGTCCAAGTTTTTCGAACGTCTAGACAAAGTGAAAACCATGTCTATGTAGACGTACACAATGTGAGGAGAAGCTGCTTGGATGAGAACGACCACTGACCATGCTTTGACTATGTATTATGGCAATGCTAGCACATTGTATCCATGCATCGATCCAACCATCGACGTTCTCCATAACCTGAAATGAAGGGCTTCGACCTTCGGGGTATCCCTCGAACATGTTTTTCAAACAACGGTAGATAAGCCATGTCAGAGAGTTCAAGCTCTCAATTCGCAGGCAAAATTCAGATACTACCGGTTGTTCACCCAAATTTAGCAAAACTTACCTTGCCAACGACGCGATCCTTGACTTCGATGTCTTGATGTAATCTGTTAGCGGCATTCGAAGTTGCGTTGCCGCCTAGAAGCTCATCGAGTGCGGGATCATTCATATCAATATCCACCTCGCCATATTCCTGGCTTTCCTGATTGTCATTTGACTCTACCCCATTATCTAGCAGCGACTCTATGGGAGGACGTTCAGGAGGAGACACTACTTTATCCCTCAGCGAAAGGAAGGTGCGAATAACCGCCGCGAATTCTCTTGCAGTCTGGGTATTGTCTGTAACGACCGCTTCTCTCCCAATTTTTTGTACCACATCTTATCAAATCTTGAGTCAATATTCGATGCGTATGAAACCCACTTACCAAATAGAGACAAGTCAGGATATTGTGCTTCCATCTCCGGGTCGTTGTATGCATTCAGGATATGCCTCAGAGATCCCAATACCGCATTCAGCAAGAACCTGACTCGATTCAATGACTTTTCCTCCTTTCCAGACAATTCCTTGTACTCTTTGATCAACACCTCAACGATTTCTGTGTACCATGCATTCACCTCTGTCTGCTCCAACGGCAACTTTTCTAATATCATCATCTGGGTAACATACATCAAGCTTCGTATGCATGCCATCCTGGAAGTATCATCCGATGTTCGAAAGTTGAAGTATTGCCTGGCCTGTTGGACCCGCGAACAATAATCTGAAGACGACAAATGAATGCGGACTGCAATTGCAGCCATACGATTATAGAGCATTGATAGCTCGTTTCCCTGAGGAGGATGTGCTTTCGAGAACATCTCAACCGAGCCAAGAGGTGTGATCAACGTTAGATTTTTCTCCAGGCTGTGTGGTGACGGCTTCTCGGACTGTTTGAGTGCGATTCCCCTTTGAACGACAAGCTTCACAAAAAGAACGAAGGCAGAATCTCTCCGTGAATATTCAAAGCACGACTCCCATCGTTGAGTCCTCAAGAACTCAGGGAAGTCTGTCTTCTCATGTAGTAAGTTCCGGAATTTCCGTGTCCCAAACGCACCAGAGAAAATATTCAAAACTGGAAATGAAGACTCGATCGCCCATTTCCAGCGGTTGACAAGGAAGAAACAACGTCGCACAATTAACGCAAAGTATCGGTCCTTCATCCTGAGCGGAGCGGAATTCAGCTGCTGGTCAATTGCCGAATCGGCTTTCAATTGAACGTTCTTAAGGGCTAAGAAAACAATCTTCCAGCCTTCCGATATGGAGGGCTTCTCCTTACACAATCCATGTTCGGAAAACTGGGATAAAGCGCACAGGCCGGCAATGGTTTGCCAGATAGTTTCGTTGGCTTGCAAGGTCCATTTCGCAGCAGCCGAGGAACGACGTTCGAGCTCCTTTCTGATAATGTCCCACAACGGGTGTTCGCAGTTCGGTCCACCCGTCACACCTGGCCTCAGGACATGAATTAAGCACACCCATAACTCCGCTTCACGCTGAACGATAGAGGTTGAGTCATTGAACTCCCTCTCCTTCGAATTTGCGTTTCTCATCAGCATCATGACGTCCCTGAGTCCAGGATCAACTTCCAGCAAGTACTGCACCAGTATCTTGCAGGCGTCAGAGAGCAACGTTGACGACGATAGCTCGAAGCCTGCACGAAGCAGCATCTCGATCGCGAACCAACACACATCAAACGTCATCGGGTCAATGGTGGATTTGATGAAGTCGGACGAGTGCATCTGGGTGATCAATGATCCGATGGTCTTCCCAACGATGTCCTGAAGTTTTTCCTTCGCCTCATCTCCTTCACCCTTTACAAATCCCGTGAGCACTTCTTCGACTCCTCGCATAACGGACCTCCACTCTCGTCCAACCACCTCTTCGTCCACATCCGGTAAACCTATGATGAAATCTCCTAAACTTCGACAGAGGATGGGTAAGTCCCGGATAAAGTCAGACAAGGGGTTGGATAGCGAGATGACAAGAGAGAGGTGTGGGGCTCTATATGATGGATGTTTTGAGTTCTGGATCAATGAGACGGATGCGGACGCAGGACCGGAATCTGCTTGTGAAGGGGGAGTAGAACGTATTAGCTGTAGCAATTCATATAACAACCCCCGCTTGATGTAGGTATTAAACCCAAAGGTTTGGCCAGAAGTGAGAAGCGCAAAATCTGTGTCAACTTTGATAGAATTTGAGACTCCATCTTGCTCATTCTCTGCGAGAACACCGGTGTCAGCATCATCCTTTTTGACTAGTCGACGATGGCCTAAATGCTGCTTCGGCGCTGATTCCGGATGTGGGGTTCGATGCTGGGAAGATGATGGCGCTAGGGCCCGATGAAGTTCCTCATCCTCGGCATTTAAGCTCAGATCCTTCCAGAGCCCCTTCCTCCTCGCCTTCTTCGGCCTTCTCCCTTGACCTTTCGTACTCCTTCTAGTGCCCCCGGTCCCACCTGACTCTGAAACACCAAACTGACCTGCGTTGGCCAAAAGTCGCGTCCCGGCATCAGCTACATGGGTATACACACCGTGCATCTGTTCAACTTCTTTCCTCTGTTTTAGCTTCTGTTTCCAAGTGAGTTTTTTGTTGCCTTTCTTTCGAGATTTTCCTTCATCAGATTCCATTCGTAGAAATTCGTCCTCTGGACTTTCGTCGTCATTGTCGTCATTTCCATCTTCATCGTCTCGATAATCACTCTGACTAAACTCGTCGACGTCTCCGCCTCGATATCTGCTAGCTTCTCGGGTTTGACGATGATTCTTGAATGAAAGCAGACTCTGTCTTCCTCCTCCATGTCCAGGTCTGACAACATCGAGCCGATAGCCTATGGTACCGGCCGAAGATTTGTTTGAGTCAGAAGCTTTCAGTAGTGACATTTGAGTTTTAGAAGATATCGAACTAGATTTGGTTCTACTCGTGTTGTAGCGTATGCCTGAACTAGAAACAGACCTTTTAGTCAAATGTTTTGATTTTCCTGATTTCCGTCTCGACGAAGATGAACCACCGATATACACATTCCTTGCCAACATGTAATCAATCAACAGCTCGTTCCGCACGGTTTTTCGTGAAGGCTTAACTACGGAACGACCCAGATTGGCGCCACGCTGAAGAAATTCTGCGATTTCCTCATCATCGACATCAGTTTCGTCACTAGAGCTATCTTCCGACGAAGAGGAACATATTTCGATGATTTCTTGCTTCTGAACTTGAGAATTGAACAAGGAAGTTTGGAGTCAGTTTCCGACATAACCAAACCAACAAGCGGACGGACTCACTATTTTGTCGTTGAGGCTCAGGTTGAACTGAGCGTCGTCGGAAAACGTTCCGCTGATCACGAGAGTCAAGGGGCGAAGGAGAGCGTGGTGAAAATGAAGAGAATGAAGATTTGAAAGTCACAGGAGCCATTTTTGTGCTGTCATCCTCTGATTCTGTATCGCCCTTGATAGGCCTTAAAGTTCCTCTCCTGACTCGCACCCGTGCAAGTCCCGGTCGTAGGTTATCACTGTCTTCGTCGTCATCAGAAGAAATACGAAGAGAGGCCTGTCGTTGATTCCCCAGCTCCCTAGACTGGCTCGACAGTCGAGCGCGGGAATTGACACCAAACGCAGGAAGCATGAACCTTGGATACAGCCTTCCGAGCGTCTTTAGTTGTCGACTCTCCTTAGCATCACCCGAATCTGAGGACGAACCATCGTCTGAATCGTCGACATGATCAGAATCGACAGAAGTGAAATGAGATCGGGAACGGGGTCGAAAAATCAATGACGGCGGGGGGGAGTTCAGTAAATCTGGGAGAGATGCCCGTCCAGGACCAGAGCCTACATCGTCGTCATAATCGAATTGCTCATTGTGGGGGTGAAGCTGGTCAGCGCGTGGTGGGTTGCTATGAGAAGAAAAATCCGATTTCCAATCTCTGAAAAAAGACATATCAGCCTCATCCTCGTTGCGCCTCGTCGATTGTTGAAGAATTCCAGAAAAAGGTCCAGGTTCTGGCGCTGGTGACAAAGTACGAGCATGTCGACGATCTGAAGGGCCGGGAGTAGTATTCCTCTTGTTCTGTTAAAGAGGAGAGTTCAGTGAATTACAGATAAACCATAAACAAGCCCTACCCCAGCAGGTTTAGTCCTTTCCTTCCTCGCTTCTCGTTCTTTATCTCTGACAGGAAACGACTTTGTTTTACTTCCCTTGTCCTTTTCAGCAACGATGCGCTTCTCCTCCCTCTCTCTCTCCTTCTCTGCACGTTTTGCCTCCTTCTCCTTCCTTCTCTTCTGCTTCTCAATCTGTCTCGCTTCTTTCCTCAAACCTCTCATATCCTCGTCTGAACTCTCCGACATCGAGGGAAGAAGCTCATTGCCAACGCCTGTTATTGCGCTGTCTCCTTTTTGTCGAATTTCTGGCTGAGGCATTTGGGACTCTTCCTCTGGGTCAGACGGTGGCTGATATTCTTGTTCTTGACTTTCTTCTTCGGACGAGTAGCCATCCCTGCGTTCGCGGTCTACTCGTTTCTCCTTTTCGAGATAACGAGCTGTGACTACCGCCTCTGGAACGTTCTTCATCTGTTGCATGTATAGTATTTTATCGAATGTATATGGACGCCGTTGGTGTTCCCCTCGCTTTCTGAGATTCCGTTTGTTGGTGCCAACTGCATCACCGTCTGTGCTTTGGGATCGAGGCCGAGGGGAGAATGAAGGGGAATGAGTTGAAGGAGGCAAAATTGGAGGAGAGAACGGTGAAGGCGCACGATCCAATGGAGGAGGCGAAGGTGAATGAGCCGGCACAGGCGAGATCCCGCGGCCGTCGTGGAAATGCAGTAAATCGCCAGTATCTTCCACAGTAGAGTGTTGTGAAGAAGGCAAAATGCGAGGAGCTGATGACGGGGGGAGCGGAGATAGATTAAGTTCTCTGTCATGATCCAGTAAATTCAATGGGTCCTGCGACATTTCCAAGTCATCTACAGCAACTCCAGCCACAATATCCTCATTTTCCCTCTTCTCATCATTCTCCTTCTCATCCTCAGAAGGCGGGAAGCTTAGAGGTGTTGCTAGGCCCGAATCAGCCGTTGGCTCAAATAACACGGACAACGGCTCTGTGAAATCTGTTACCGGGGATTGAGATTCGAAATCAGAAAACAAAGGATCCGGGGCAGAGTCTCGTACTCGCGCTGGCCCAGGTGAGTCATTAGATTGACTTGGTCGTGGACTTTGAGCTGAACCCTTGCTGACGTTCTCGTATACATGAGAGATCTAAATGAAGATATATAAATAAATTGTCAGTTTCAAAATCCGGTACCCGCCTTTCTTCTCTTTGTCTCTCGTGGAGACTCTGATTGTCGTGGTCTAGCACGATACTGATAGAACAGACCTCGACTTTCTTCTAGTTCATCTTGGTCTGAGGTCTCCACATAGTCGTCTTCCATAGTGGCAGTGACATTAAAGTGACAGTGAGAAAGGACCAACGTTATAAACACGTGGTAAGGTCACACCGCGCATTCATCACACTACCTATTGCACATCCATGAACATCTTTGCGCATCCAATATAAAATGAACCACTACCTACTCACTTATGATTCTGGTGTGATCCACATATTATGCATGCCGCACCTCATTCTGACTCCCTCTGACTCAATCTCTCATGATATGAGACCAGTTCAAGAGATTCTGACTCTATGGTGTTTCCAACAAACTTCCAGTGCTCCAAACCACCAGTGTAAAGCACCAAGAATGCTGGAATCACTTTAAACCTATGCATGGGAAATATCATCAAAGTGTTGAAGCTGGTTCAATTATAACACATGGTAATAGACTGAAACCTGGCTGTAGGCTTCCAAATGATGAAGATAACAATATTACCTTCCGATAGTTGCCAAATCCCCTACAAATGCTTTGCCAAAGCAATAGAATTGATGCATGCACTCCCACCAAAATGGAATCCCCTGACAGAACTCCCAGAGGACTATAAACCAGAGGAGATACTGTCAAGCCCATGCCTCGGCGCCTCACTCCGCCGCTCGGTATCCCAAGATCCACTCTTTATTGTAATCTTCTCTTTATTGTTCTTTCTCGCTACACATACCCTTTCCTTCTAGTCTCTCCTTATTGTCTTTTACTTTACCCTGTGTCAAGTCCATGCCTCGGCGCCTTGCTCCGCCGTTCGGTATTCCGAGATTCACCCTTTATTGTAATCTTCTCCTTATTGTTCTTTCTCGCTACACATACCCATTCCTTCTAGTCTTCCTTTATTGTCTTTTACTTTACCCTGCAGGTACTACACGTATAGCTCCTAGTAGTTAGTTTGGCGCTTCATACCAATGTGCCGATCCGTAGATATAAATACTGCCTGTACGCTACTGTAGTTTCTCAGTTTAATTATCATCTTAGATCACTTCCTTAATGTCCTCGACTTGAGTCTCTCTCTATACTCTCGTCACTCTCTAGTTTTCAGGCTCATTGCCTTGAAGTACTTACTACTCTGACCTTAGGACTTATAAGTTCTTTGGTTCGCTTCCCGTCGTCGGTGTTACCGCCACTCCGACCTGGCTGCTTCTAGTTCTCCTCTTCTCTATTCTCGATCTCCGGGGACTAACGGTGTAACGGCAGTGTTGTTAATAACTCCACTACTGTCCCATTCGACCCTCTGCACTTAGACACCTTGTGGCCTCTGGCACGGTTACACGGTGTACATGATCTTAACATTTGGTCCATATTGGTTCCAAGATTCGAGCCTACCTCCAAACATAGGTAGGTGCTTCAGTATTCATTTAATTTAATTGCTTTGGAGAATGACTTGAATGGTGTTCAGCTGCCATTGATGCTCAACACGTCCTTCAATCATTTGTCACCTCGTCCGGAGGCAAATTAGCTCTCCTCACTTCTAATCCTATCAATCGGATTCATCTAGATTAAACTAATTACTTCTTGCTTTTAACAGACACTCATTGTGCCTATACTTTATCAAGGGAGTTGTGCATAGTATTCTTTTAATTGTATTCTTTGATATTTTCTACGTCAGGACTTTTTGACATTCATTTGATATGTCTTCGGAGCCTCGCAGTACTTCAATCGTTTTTCTAGTCATTTTCCTCAACCATGCAACCTGATTGGTCTATTAGACTAAATTGCAGTCTTTTAGATTAATGCATGATCTTGTTCTAGAAGGTGTATTTGACAATTCCTGAGTTCTAGAAAGTCATTTTGAGTCAATCCTCGGCTCATGGT
>MU795510.1:0-19689 GCA_027886305.1 Lentinula aff. lateritia | reverse complement strand
GCACCGTTTCGTGGTAAAATTTAGGCGTTTAATCTGCTGACCAATTATTGGTAATCATGCTAAGCGCCCAGTTAGTCTTTTATAATATAGGATATCTGGGTAAGCCGGGATAGGATGGTTTAGTACCCAGCTATTCAATATATACAAAAATCGCGTCATTCTATCTCACCAGTCAGCTTGCTTAAAACTCTAGATGCAGGTCAATATCATACATACTATAATATCTTCAGCCCAGACTATAGTCAATCATGGCGGACAGAAATTTCTCATCGATCCCTCTCCTTGACTATTCTCTCGTCCTCTCAAGTTCTACCAAGTCACAATTTATCCTTGATCTCCGACATGCTCTCATAAATGTCGGCTTTCTTTATCTCTCGAATACCGATTCCGTGGTAGATCAACACCTCATCGACACCTTGAAGGACTTTATTCCGAAGTTGTTCGCGTTGCCACAAGAAGAAAAGGACAAAATTCGGATGGCAAATTCGCCTCACTTCCTTGGGTATTCGAGGCTAGGGGCTGAACTGACCAAGGGAAAGACAGACAACAGAGAACAATTTGACATCGCTACCGAGCATGTATCAAGATGGAAGCCTGGAGATCCTGATTATTGGAATGTATGGGGTCCTTCTCAGGTGCGTAGTGAATAATTCTGGTGCATATAGAAAACTGACTTGAAAAACATTCTAGTATCCTGATGAAGCACTTATTCCTGGTTTTCAGCAAACCATGAAGACTTATTTGTCCCAGGTGGCAGCATTAGGCACCCACTTCATCACTCTCATCGCGGAAGCGCTAGGTCTCCCGCCGGAAGGTTTATCGCGTTTTTACGACACGCCAGATCGCATGCAGCACCGTAGCAAGGTCGTCCAATATCCTGTTCCAAGTGAACGCTCTCAATCAGACCAGGGTGTTGGTCCACATTACGATGCAGGATTTTTGACAATTGTAACCATTCATGTTCCAGAAATTGCGCGGATGTTTGACAACGCTGACGGAGAAATAACCCCAGCTTCTTCAAGCGTCTCCGCATCCTGGTCTTCAGGTTCAAAATCTCAGTGGAAACTGGATCGATGCCCCTCCAATTCCTGGAACCTTTGTTGTAAGCTTATTTGCCGAATCGTCCTATTTCCGAACGCTCAAAACACAGTTCTGTAGATCAACTTCGGAAGAGGTAGGTACTTCTGACCTTATTTTATCGCGTTTGATTCACGGAAAGTGCAGCTCTAGAATTCGCCACCAAAGGGATTGCGCGTGCAACATCTCATCGTGTACTTTCGCCACCTGTTGGCTCCTTGAGTCCGAGGTATAGCGTACCTTTATTTCACAATATCGCATTGGACGTTAGGGTGAGAGATTCGAAGTATGAATTGGAATGTAAGCAGATTCTTTGTATACTTGAAAAACCATTTGTTGACTCGTCACGTACCGATCTCAGTCCCACCAGAAATCTTGAAGCTTCGGGACGAACGAGGGAATCTTTCTCAAACCGACTGTGTGTCCAGCTCTTACTTTTTCGTGACCGTCTCTTATACTTACTATCCACTCTTAGCTATCAACTATTCCGAATTTGAGAGTCAGCCTTCGGGCATGGTGCAGCTGATGGGTCGGGTGAAGTGAATAGAATTGCTACTACTTTCTTTCGGTCCAGTCTAAACTCAACCTATCCACTCTAGGAGTCATCCAGATGTAGCACAGCGACATTACCCAGCGCTATTCAAACAATTTTTCCCTGATGGACTGCCGAAGCAAGCTTTTGCTTATTGAGTCTCATTAGCACCGGAGAAGAGTTTGACCAAGCCCAGCGGAGAATCCTTTTGACGAAAGACTTGGAATTTTCGGTGCCATGATGGAGGCAGGTAATATATGTATAGTGGAAATCAAAGTGCTCTTCGATTAAAATAAGAGACTGTTGCTTTAGACGTGTCCTGATTGCAAGGCGCGAGATATGCCAAAACGCGAGCCCTTACAAACCGATTACGAATTTATGGCGGTAGCCTTTTGGAAGGTTCCCCAAAGCTATGAGCTTGTAAAATCAATAACCTATACAATCATCTCTACTACTAAATAATAACGTTGACAACGATTTAATTGATCCTACATATGAAAAAGGCCAAGTTTTGTTGGAGACTCGAAGTAACAAGTATCACACCGCAATTCATAGTTTGAGTATCAACCCAAAGTATTTCCTGATACCCTCCACTCCGAAAACCAGCCCACCGATGAAGCCATCTGGCCTCACGATGAAAACAGTGGGCTGCTGAGAATCCCCAGCAACATCGTAGTGTTTGTAAGCGTATCCCTCAGTATCAAGGAGGACCATATTCGCGGAGGAAGTAGAAGCGTCATTGGCAGAGGATGTTGGAGGCAGGACAACAACTGTTTTAATGATGTCTTTGGAGCTCGGAAGTCCCCGGATAGTCTTGAGGATAGTTTCGATTGCTTCTCTGTTTCGGCCGGGGTCGGCGAATACGAGAATAGTGTGGTAAGCAGGATTGTAAAGGTCGAGGAATGTCGTGTACGTCGTGGCGTTGGTCTGGCCCACAGGAGATAATTTTGGGGCATCTGGAGCTCTGTCTCCCGCCCTCACAGTACCGTCGTCTCCAGATCGATACGGATCCACAGTCTCGTCTGCTCCGTAAGAGTATTTCTCGTCTACGGTGATCCCACTCTTGCGATAGTTGACGCCAAACATCCTCAATTCGTACCCTCTTCGCCATCCTTCCACCATCTTTTCTGCAGACGCCGGCTGGAAGGTTTTGTGGAACAGTTCAGTGGTCTTCGATAGCATCGTGGCGATGACGGGAACGCGTTCGGCGGTGTAGGAGGCGAGAATGGAAGGCGGAGAAAGGTTTTTAGAGACGAGGGCGAGTTTCCAGCCGAGATTGATCTATAGGGAAGAAAGTTAGTACAATTCTGGATTGAGGAGGCGAAAGTACTGACAGCATCTTGAACACCAGAGTTCATACCCTTGGAGAAGACACAGTGAGATCATGAATTTATGAAAGTAAAAAGGGTACCTACTTGGCCTCCAGTTGGGCTGTGCACATGAGCAGCGTCTAGAAAACAAATGCAATAGGTGAAAAATTGTTTGACGAATAAAGATCTTGAAAACCTACCTCCAGCGATAAACACTCTTCCTTTGCCAAAACTGCTGGTCATGCGGATATTCAGTCTGAGAGGCAAGTTATGAATGTCATTCATTACGATAATAGATACATGCTCACCTCCATATACCCAAGTTGATAACCTTTCCAAATTTGATATCGTCCCTCCCGGTTATAGCATGAATTGCGTTAACCAGTTCTTCTCTGTTAGACGCAAGTTTCTCCAGATTGACATCCGCCCCGCCAATGAAGAAGTTGAGGTGTGTTTTGTCGGGGATAGCACATGGGCGGAGGGAGAGCCTAGAGAGAGGGATATTCAACGACAATCGAGGTGAAAACAGAACCGTACACTGACATACTGCTGGTAGTATCACCCCACATGCGCCAGACCTGGATGATAATGAGCACATCTGTTAAGAGGAATTGACAGAGTGACCAACCTTCTGATCCAATGTCCCATCTAAAGCTTCAATATCGCCTGCTACCATCCCAATTTCCTTTAGACTTTCCGAATCATCCCCCAAGAACGGCAATCCCAGCTGCTTCCGAACAGTACTTCTTCCGCCGTCTGCACCGACAAGAAAGTCGACTTTGACCGTTTCTTCCGTTTTTTCGCCAGAATTGGGGACATGTTTGACGATATGAGCGATAACATGATCTTCGTGCTCCTCGAACGAGCTTAGTTCTGTACTTAATTCGACCGTGACGCCAAAATCTTTTTCGATCCGAGTGCGGAGTAGGTGTTCCTGGCGTTCTTGCATCAACATATATCCGGTATTCTGGGAATCGCGTTCATGCATTAGGTTCGACCTCCAATTAACGGACTGAACTATGATAATGGACTCACGTATGGGCGAGAAGGTGTATTTTCAATTCTCTCCACCATAGGAATCACCTTTCCCTCTTCGTCTTCGCCTTGAGGAGAAGAGAACTTGACAAGAGGTAAAGGATCGGTCTTCACTTCTAGAAGGTCAGGTAGGATACCGAGAAGCTTGTACATCTCGATGGTTCTGGGCTACGTGTGCCAGATATATGAGCTTTGTGTAGAGAAATAAGAGCTACACGCGTACCTGCATACCGCATCCACGCGTTCCAAGCTGGAAAGAGTCTTGTTTTTCAATGATTCGGACAGAGATTCCGTTACGCAGGAGCGTAAGTGCATTGATGAGACCTGGCAAAACAGAGTAGATATAAGGATATGGTGAAATTGGACAGAGTGGGTCAGCTAACCTGTGGGCCCAGCACC
The DNA here is from genome assembly GCA_027886305.1 of Lentinula aff. lateritia. Lineage (NCBI taxonomy): Eukaryota > Fungi > Basidiomycota > Agaricomycetes > Agaricales > Omphalotaceae > Lentinula > Lentinula aff. lateritia. The sequence goes on along the minus strand of MU795510.1, from coordinate 15,336 downwards.
GACCTGATAAAGATGGTCAGAATCTGAGGAGGAATCAAAGGTTCAATCGATGAACATACAATTAGTACATTTGGAGTTGACATTATCACTGCGGCAATATTGATAGATGGTGGATAATATTTGAGAGATATGAGACGATTTTAAGGATGTTGCTAGAATTGCCTCCTTTAAATACTTGTAGCACCGCAAAAACTGTGCGCGCCCATTCGCCAATAGGTCTTACGACCTTCCGAGCAGCTTCCGAGCGCGTTCCGTCAACCGACTCATTTTTGATGAGATTTGTTGATTGCTCAAAGGTGGACAAATATGTCCAAGTTTCAATCAAAAGTACGTAGCAACGTCGAAAATAGATCGCTTCTGGAAGTCTCAATAATCTGTCTGGACTCTGGAGTGCATAGTGTTAAGTTTTTGGAAGAGGAGGAAAAGATTGATAGTGTAAACTTGATTACATACGCACCAGACAAGTCAGTTACGACCAGTTTATGTCCTTGAGACTCCCTTTTACTCCAAGCTTTCCCTCTTTTGGCGCAAAAACCAAGAAATCCTCTGCGGAATGGCTGAGACGGCAGTCCCGAGATCCATACGTCAAACAGCGCGCTCTAGGAGCTGTCATTGCATCCACTAAAACTAGCAGTATCCTGGGTAATTTAGGACCCAATAACGACGGTATAAGTTCAAGTATATCGTCTCCGCTGGCCTTTCGTTCACGCTCAGCATTTAAGCTCATCGAAATACACGAGAAATACGACCAGTTCCTGCTTAAACCGGACGTACGAGTCGTTGTCGACCTGGGTGCAGCCCCAGGAGGATGGAGCCAGGTTGTCAGTCAACTTGTTCACGGAAGAGGTCTGCTGCAGGTGGACGCTAAGGAGGAAGAAGATGAATTGGTAGAATATCCTGTTGAACAGGACGAGGAAGGCACGGAGGAGGACTCGGATACTAAAGATACCTGGCACCGGAAAAAGAAATCTAAAATCAAAGCCAAAAACAGACCTAAACCTCTTCCGCCAAAACCACTCGAGTTCTACGATCCTCTTAATTTCGATGCCGAAATCGAACATTTCTCATCTTCTTCGTTGGATTTACAGTCTCAAGTAAAAATAATCGCCGTTGACCGACTTTCGATGGATCCAATCACTGGAGTTCAAACCCTGAAAGCAGATTTCCTACATCCACGGACGGAGGGTATGATTCGTTCTCTCATCGACGGTCCATCTATCACCCCACTTAAACTCACTTTGTCAACTTCTGACACACCAAAAGTGGACGTTGTCCTGTCCGACATCGCACCCAACACCGTCGGCGTCCCTGCCGTCGACTCTGAAGCCAATTTCCAAGTCGCCCAAGCCGTGTTCCAGTTCGCGTATAAATATCTCCGAACGGCCGACGAAATTGGACGAACAAGAGGTGGAGTGTTGGTCATGAAGCATTTCGCTCATCCGAAGATGGATATATTCCGGAAAGAGGTGCTTGAGGAATACTTCAAGGACGTGATTTATACAAAACCTAGGGCTAGTAGGCAGGAGAGTAAAGAGGGTTATTTTCTTTGCAGGGGATTTTGGCCGAGGGCGTATCGATAATGGAATTTGACACGCCAATGACTGGACATGGAGGAGGTGGAGGGACCAGGTGTATGTCTGAATGTTACTTTTATCGATAGAAATATGAAAATATGGACGGAAACAAGACCACAAAATCGACCAAAATCGACTTTGCCTACTCGGTCGATGTTTTCCAACACGTAGGGAGGATGAAAAATGGTTCAGGAAGGGAGTCGAGGAATGCGTATCGCGATCGTCTATACGTGAGGAAGTTTTTTCCATACTTGCTCGTGAGATGATGTTGGTAGTGAAAGTATCTCCCGCCAGAGCCTACGACAGGACTAACCGAGGGTTTCCTTTTGTTTCAGCATACATACTATTTTAGAGTCAGCCTCGGTAGCTTGACGTTCGGATTGGAAAATACTTTTATTTCAGTCTCAAGCAGGGATCCTTTCCTTGGAATCATTGCTCTTGTAAAAGTAGTCCATTCAGATGCGATCCGTTCTCAAGCTCAAGCATCAGAAGGATGGTTTTCAAAATGAACTATGTCTTCCTTGCGATACAAAGACGGTACAATTCATACGGTATCGCCTACCCATACCGAGATCCTTCGACAAATGCATGCATGGGCCTTCTGCAATTCTAATGAGTTTCGGTCGTCGGAAACGGACAAACATTGGAAGGGTTTACGTCAAGCAACGGATTTTGAGGAATCAACAAGCTGGGGATTCTTCCACATCTAAGTTGAAGATCAGCAACATGTTTTTGAGCAGTAGCATCACATGTGCAAGCCACGTACTTCGTTGTTAGAATCATAAATAATCTTGTTTGGACTTTGTGAAAAAATCTTCCCCGCCCCCAACTCAGGCTTATTGTTCGCGTTGAAGACGTGGTACAGCGCCTCCCCTTCGCACGGTAGGGGGTTGCACTCTTCGAGACCAGGGGCGTTCAGTGTGAAGGGAACGGCATTGGTGCTACTCGTATACTGATTGCCAACAATCCTGATTTCCGAACGATCGACATTCTTCTGCCATTTTTTCTTGGCCGCTCTTATGATAAGTGCCTTAACGCGGTCTATGTCACGAGGGGTAGCGACTTTGGCACGCGCAGCTCCCCTTCCACTTGCTCTCGTGAATGTGAATGTGGCCACATACTCATCTCCACCATTCCTTCGAGCATGTGGAACAGATGATGAACCGGGACGAGCAAGTGTTGTAGGACCTGCGCCAGCCTGGAGAAGAAATCCTTAGTGTGTACAGTGATGGTAGTGTACGAATATTACCCACTTTCGGAAGGGGGCCAGCATGTACAACAGAGACTAGACACAAGGCGAGGCATGCCCAGATAGCGTTGAAATGCATCGTGTATGAGAAAGGCACAGGCAGGAGTGATAGATGGACGAAAATGTGAAAAGTTGAACAAGACAAGAGTTGCTTCTTTCGACCAGCGAAGATATGCGTAACTCAGACTGACCAGCAGTGAGGGGAAAGGCCTGGGGATGTGAAGACTTTATAGGCGAATATCACTCCGACGGTCGATGCGGCGCTATTTCTGCAGCAGTTTCCGGGGGCCTGTCGATGCCTGTCGGTACCCACTTTGTAATTTGAACCACTCGAGTATTAATGTAACTCCCCCCTGCAGGAACATCCACATTGCTTGCATGCTGAACCTCAGTTCAGTCCATGATATAGAAATTTTGTTGTAAAGAATTGCAAGTAAACGCTAGTTGCACGGGCGCTTGGATTTACATAAAGGGTGTACATAGATATGTAGATACTGTTTATTTGAAGCCTCCGACTATTACAAGAAATCGATAGCTCTCTTGCGCCCCCTCAGTACTTCTGAGCCCACTCTTGGCGTTGTAGAGGTGTCTGACATCTTCACGTCGGATGCAACAGTGACAGCTGGAGGCGCAGGTTTCTCCACCCACATATCATCCTCGTCCTCGTCCACAGCGTTCGGCCGTTTGGATTTGTCTCCCTTCTCGATTTCCTTCTTCCCTTTCACCTTGAACCTTCCTGTCTCTTTATCCTTATCCTTATCTTTCTCTTTATCCTTCTTTCGCTTCTTCTTCGGTTTTTCCACTACCACGTTCAGGGTATCGCCAGCCTCATCGTCTATAAATGAGACGATAGCTTTCCGTTTCTCTTTCTTCTTCTCTTTCCTCTCTTTCTTTTCCTGCGAGTCGGCATTGGTCGTCCGAGCTTCTCGTCGAACGAAAATAGGTTTAAAGGTGTTGGGATCTACTGGTTGATCGTCAACCACTACGGGGATAGAGGAGAGCGGCGATATTTTTGTAGACATAGTAGTCTCTGAAATGGGACCACTTGTTTCGATATCATTCTGCCCCTTGACTCCCTCCTCATCACTCGAATCTTCATCATCACTAGCGAATATCGCCTTGAACACGTCGACAGAAGGGCGCTCATAAGTCAAAGTATCTCGACCTTGAGTATCATCTTCATCACCCAGACCGACATTGGCCAAATCTCGAGGACCACTCGTACTAGCACCAGTGTTGTCATTGCTGACGATCCCGTAATCCGCTGCGGAAGTCTTAGAGCGCATAGAAGGGTCGAATGCAGACGACGAAGATGGGTCCTGGAAGTCTGGGACGGACGACTGAGTAGGATCATCAGTTTTGGGTTCAGGATTCGGATCCTTCACACCGAATCTCTTACACAGCAGCCTCGCTGGCTGCCAGGGAACGCTTTCCCTGGTCAGGTGTCCATACATACCGATCCGCGCAGCGTTTTCTTTTGGAGAAAGTTCCTTCTCCTCCGTTGCTCTCTTTTCCTCATTAAGAGAAGATTTTTCCTCGTAAGCTGGAGTGTGTAAACCCTCTATTACCTTCGGCCCATGCTCAACCACAGCTGCGCTCGTGAACCGCCCTGCCATGGCTCCGCTGACAGGTTTGAACACGACAGCGCTCTGTGCGTATTCTTCCATCTCAGAGTTGAATTCTGGAATAGATTGGTGCGGCAGGGGTTCCAACATGATTGTGGAAGAGGTGTCAGCCTGTAATTGGAGGTATGCCGTATAACGTGCTTGCTTGACTGAATCGCTGGGAAATGGTTTGAATCCGGTCAGAGCTGCACGGGCGATTTGAGGATCGGTGCGGGGAATACGAGGGGTTGTGGCAGCAGGAGCAGGAGCATGAGCAGGAGGCGAGGTCTGGTCAGAGGCACTTGCGGTTGCTGGAGGTCCTGTTGTTGAATGGAGGGTGGCAGCGATATTCTTTAACCTGTCGCGATCTTTCTGGGACATATAATCGAACACGGATCGAGGGGCAGAGGGGAGTGGTGTCTCGCCCAATATTGACCCTCGCTGTCGAACGGTGGAATTAATTTCTCGGATGTACGTCAGGTAGCAGATAACCTACGTCGTCCGCAGACAGACCACTCGTCTTCCATTTGCCATGCGGAATTGCCGCAGTGCTGTCCTGCTTAACATTCTCCTTGTTTGAAGCTGAATATTGCTCTTTACTTTGGCCTTGCAACCAGACGCGTTTTGGATCAGGTTTCCATCCTAGGGGAATATCGGGCAGGGGATACCTGTGGACCCAAGATATCAGTTGGTGCCTATCCCTGTAACGTAATCCACTGACCATCGATCCTCCATCACGGGTTTACCCGATGAAATAAAGCCAGGTAACACAAGTGTCCCATCGCGGAACGTTCCAGTGGGAGGTATTGGAGCTGGAGCAGATCTCTTGAAAAAAAGATAAGACTAAAGATCAAATCTGCATGCTCAAAAGTGTGAATTACCTACTAGCTTTGATTTCGAGCCCCCTAGGAAAGTCCGATCTCTTTCGGGGTCGTCAGAGGCGTCATAAGCGAGTCGATTTCGAACATTCGCGGAGCGACCGTCGTATACGTCCAGATCGTCTTCATCAGCGTCATTCAGTGCACCGAGTCCGAATCCGGCTTTGGAACAAGACACACGCATCAGACTCTGCCTGTCGAATTGCATATTGAATAAACACTTACATGATATGTTGGGTCCAGTACTTGAGCCACCATTGCCTTTTACACCCAGACTGTCATTCAAGCTCATGCCAGGTCGATAACCTAACCCATGACTATTGTCTTTCCGTTCGACGACGAGCACTGGTGTATCTCGAGGAGCGTAGGTATGTTTGCTTGCTTCCTCTGCGTCTTCATCTGGAACGACTTCTGATGTGTTTACTGAAAAGTTTGAGCCAGTAGAGGCTTGCAGATCCTGTAGTCGCCTTTGTTTAAGGGAAATCCGTGGACCGATTCCTTGTCCGACGCGCCAACCCATCTTTTTGAGTATACGAGCACCAACTGAATCTTTTGAAGGAGGTAGCATAGCGGATTGTAGAGCAATAGTTAGTGGACTATTCAGTGGAAGATCAATGATTGAAAACAGGGATACTTCGAGGATGTGTACGCACTCGACATCGGCGTCGTCCTGGCTCTCCATTTGCGTTCCGGAAGTAAGATCCATCTCGTCCGTGGTATCTACAATCTTCCGACTATCTCTAATATCCTGTATATCTTCTTCATCCATGAAATCTTCTGGTTTTGCCGCTTTCTTCTTTGCACGGTCGGAGCGCGATGAAACGAACGTCTGAGGAGTCCATCCTACAGAACGTTAAGTTAATGCCTAGTTGAAGGTTCTTGATGTATGGTTTACTAGTCACCTTCCTTTGAGCCAACGGTGTTGAAATAGCCAGCACTAAATCCACCTGTAAACGCTCCGTGAAGCCTTCGTCGACCTTTCTCATCCCGAACTTCTTGTTTCCATAGCGGAACAAATTCCCCTGCGTCGCGGGACTTTTCCAGCGGCGGAAGAGGTGTTCCTATCTATAGATGGAAAATGTCAGTGTAGTAAAGATACAGACTTATAGAATGGTGCTCACTAAACAGAAGTTCTCATTAGCTCTTGCACTGGACGTATCGACACCGATGTCTCCTAGCTTTCGCTTAAGTCGGCTAGTCATTGAGTGAATGCGCTTCTTTCTCGGAAGAGACGAGACAGTATGGTGCAGTCAAGGTTGAGTCTATCCTTGAAGCTGAAGCGTTCGAGGTCGGGGGAGATATTATGGCGTGATGCCCTCATCACACGTGCTCGACTCGACGCAAACTTGAGAGGAACAAACGCAAAAATCGAACAGATTCAAGCTCAAGCTCAAGTCTTACATGTATACACAAGGTTCCGTGTTCCTACGGTTACTGTCGTCAACTTCAAGTGCAACGCATTTTCCAAGGCTAGGGCTACCCGCATTGATCTGCGTATCTTAGAGGCTTGCAGGAATACTGCTGCGCTGATGCAGGATCTTGAACAGATATTCAGGATATTTGTGCATGGCTTTCCACCTCATCATCCCGTTACAGCTATGCGTATTTGGGGAACTGGACTTTATTGTCAGAGGCTTCCTGGTGGGGTTCTCTGTTCAGCCGTTAGATGTCCCCCAAACGGTAGCTTCGAACATGGACCGTTGGCCATTTATTGTTTCGTTTCCCATAAAGCGACCTGCACGGACTTTCAATGCTCTTGATCCCGTCGCTCAAAACAATGCTCACTGCCGGTATGTGGTCTCGGTAACCTTTTAAGACACAGAGGTTTGATGCCAGTTTGATTCTGAATACACGGAGTTGTGTTCTTCCCGGGTTGTGAATCATCAACCAGGACTCCAAGATTTGGAACGTTTCCCAGTGCAGAGAAGATGTAATAAAGCTATTTTTCTCCAAGTACAGAGCGAACGAGTCTTTTCGCGCTAATTTGATGCCTATGATGTCGAAACCACACTTGGGTAATGCGTTATCAATATTTTCACTCGAACGCAAGAACCTAAAATAAGTTTGTGGCAAAGTTCTTAAATCTTGATACTCACACCACGAAACTCTGCGGCTGTACTGATTGTTACAAGCACAGGGAATGCTTTCACTATTTGGAGCTTCCTTAGTGCCATCCTCGGAACTTACGTCCAGCGGCCCGTCGTTTCTGGTCTCGCCACGCCATGCACAACGGACCTCCACAGCGATTCATTCGACATATATCCATACCTGTACCTTCCTAATGTGGCTCTCTAACGCCGAAGCAAATCGTATAAAAACTGCAGATGCTAACCTCGATATCTCTCAGTGTGACTGGTTCCACTGAATCCCTTCATTCCTCAACTGCACTGAATTATTGGCTGGACCAATATCCATTCTATTCTCAACTTCACGATTTTACAAACTCCATCTCTCTTTCTTGATCACCATGCACGGATTCCGCGTATCCAATATGCTCATGACCGCTAGTGTGCTAATTATGACTATATCCTCCCGCCTAAGCAGCATCCGGGCTGCTCCAGTTCAAGCCCCCGCAACATCTGGAGGAGGAGGAGCCCCCGCTGCGCCACACTTTGTCGTTTATACGGACAAAGGCTCAGAACCTGCACCTGATGTTTCGAAGATTTCTGTAAGCCATCGAACTCACTTTTCTCGAATTTCTTCTCGACGAGTCGCTCATCCCGTCCCCGAACAGGGCTTCAACACGGTGTTAGTATTTCTTCTAGCCTCTGGACTCTGAATTTACTGCACGAGTTCACCGTTTACATCCCATACAGCGCAATGTCCTTCCTTCTGACTTCAGGTGCCGCCGACCAAGCGAAGGCATGGGAAACCTTAGCGCAAGCCCAGAAATCTAGTATCAAGAGCGCATATCAGAAAGCCGGAATCAAGCTTATTGTCTCAGCGTTTGGTTCGACTGATTTACCTACATCGAGTGACGCAAAAAGCACCGCCGCAACAATGGCCAAGTGGGTTCAGGATAATAATGTGGATGGAATCGGTGGGTGATTGGAATCAAGCTCTTACAAATGACTACTCACAGTGGAGAAATACAATCACATTGCTTTTTATAGATGTTGACTACGAAGACCTTAATGCTATGAATGCGCAAGATGGAAAGGCTGAGCAGTGGTTGATCGATTTCACTAATGCACTGCGGACTCAGCTTCCTCAAGGCAAATATATCTTGACACATGCTCGTAAGTCGTTCGCAACAGTATCTGATTGACTCATTGAATGATTAAGTGAATCTGCATTGTATCCTTTTCAGCTCTTGCACCTTGGTTCAGCGCATCCCATTACAAGTCCGGTGCCTACACCAAAGTCCACAAGGAGGTTGGAAGTAAGATTGATTGGGTGACTGTTTCTGTTTATGATGCGACTCGGGCTGGTAGCTGACTTACAGTGTCGTATCATAGTATAACATCCAGGTAAGCCCAGTGTTCCTGCACCATAGAGAATTATTCAACGTTGTCCGACATTACGTTTACAGTTCTACAACCGTGCGTCCAATTTTTCCGTGTATTCTCTCAAATCTCATACCTTTCGTAATTTCTTCACATCTTTTAGAAGGGACCGAATATACAACTTGCGATGGTCTCCTCACTTCCTCTCCTACGTACCCCGGCTCAGCCGTGTTCGAGATCATGACAGGCGGCGTCTCAGCAGACAAGGTCGTCATTGGAAAGCCTGGTGGACAGGCCGATGCCACAACTGGATACATGGCCCCAGCCGATCTGGCTAAATGTGTGGTGACTGCTAAGGGAAAAAATTGGAGTGAGCTACTCAACATGAACCTTAATCAATGGATAGAATACTGATATATTCATATGTGCGGTAGATGGTGGTGTGATGAGCTGGGAGTATCCCGAGGCTGACGCACAGTGGATCAAAACCGTGAAGGGATCGTCGTTCTAGTGAGAATCAAGACGAGGATGGAGTCTGTTCAGGAGTGATCTAGAGCTGGGATGGGATTATATATGATATGTATAGTTACTGCTCAAAGATAATGACATGTTAAAGACTGTATGGGCATGTAGCGTAGGGGTTATCGCGTTCGCTTTGCATTCTCGATCGCTTGCGAAAGGTCTCCGGTTCAAATCCGGACTTGTCCATTTTTTTCGCCTGCGGATTCATGGTTCACACAAGTTTACAAGATATGTCCCAAGAAGACTACATAATAAGGCTATGTATGTACCAATGGCTTCGACGAACGCCGTCATATTGTGACTCAGTGAATCAGGCCTGCTACTTACTTTGATAATATTTTATCTCATTTTATTACCATCATAATCAATGCCCTTGGCGCCTCCGATTTGTTCATCGTTTCAGACGTTGTGTAGATTTTTTGAGGTTTAGACAAATTGGCAGAGTCTTTTCTCTGCGTTGCGTGATCGTAGCAGACAATGTGAAGCTAGTTCGTCAGAGTGAATTTGGAGATACACGGGGTCGGGTGACTTTCAAGTGCACCGTATTATGTATTATGTCCGTGTCAAGTATGTACTAAACTCTATTATCCTTCTTGGCTTCCATCACCGTTGTTGTTAGTTCCTCAACAGGAATTCAAAAAGCATCCCACATATAGTCGGCTGGGCATTCTCATTAAGGTGATTCGATTCTCCCACGCGATTTATCTCTGTGATCCGCCACGTTGTCCTCAAGCCCTCGCTACCTCAGTGATATACACAAAGCCATCTCGACTTCATTATCCGAACCAAGACTGGCCGCCTTGTACTCCGATGCCGCGCTCTTACAGTGTACACCTGCTGCAACATATACTCATCGTCCCGGTCTACTTGGAGCATGTTTTTCGACCTTTGAAGACACAGAAATAGCAAATAATATCGTTTCAAATTGCGAAGGAATCAAATTCATCGACATCTTTATTCTCAGGCAAAGTCAAGGGACTGTTGGCATGCGTTGAATAATGTCGACGTTCCTTGTGAGTTTTCTGCGTGCAACCGGGTCCGAAGTCAGCCAAGCTTCGCCAAGGTACTGAGAGACAGAATTAGGTGGCGATGAAAGCAACTTTGTATTCAATGATCTAGTACTCTTGCTGTGACCTTTTTCTCTAACCTTGTGTTGAGAAAAAGGCACAGTCTTGGCCTGAATAGAGCGGTGGTCGCAATCCAAGAGTCTTGTCTTTGTGAACGTCTTGGGAGCGTGTACAGACCAGGAGTAATGATTTCCTCGCCGAACGATACCTCTCAGCTTCTTGCTTTCATCACAGTGAAATAATGCCTCACGTACTCAGAGATCAACAGAACACAGAGTCTGCGATTGGTCCTTCGAATGCTTGGGCTTCACCTTTTGCTTTCCTATAATCGTCCACCCCCTGCCATTCTCTCATCATATTTGGAACAGTATAAAAACTGGACAGTCATCAATGCTGAAGAACAATCAACACAACGAGCTCTACCACAACAACATTAGGATGAAACTCCTCGTATCTACCGTTCTGGCTGCTCTTCTCGCTCTTCCAGCCTTCTCGGACACGATACTGATTACGCTCGATATTGTTAATGCCGATGGCGCTCCTGATGGGTTCAGCAGAAGTAAGCCTCGCCTTCTTCGAGGAAAACATGTGTTGATAAAATCAATAGGTATGGTGACCGCTAACGGAACATATCCTGGTCCGCTCATCACTGCGAGCAAGGGCGACACGCTTGTCGTCACAATCAACAACCTGCTAGTACGTTGATTTGTTCAAAAGATTCCCATGTTTTCAGCCCAATAATCTTGGATCCCAGGATGACCCGACGATGCGTCTTAGTACTTCCCTCGTAAGCTAACAAACTTTTTTTTAATCATAACGACTAGTCTAAGTTGTCCTGTACAATGCAGGACTTCGACGGCATCTTAGTTGACACCGGTAACTCGTTCGACGAGGGCAGTTCCTTTGTGACGACTTGTCCTATTGCACCCAACGCAAGCTACACCTACGTAGTCCCTTTAGTGAACAATCAGACTGGAACATTCTGGTATCACAGGTCAGCTTGACGTCTAATTTTGTGATTCTGGGGACTAACCTCATATTTTAATTTCAGTCAATTAAGTGTGCAATACGTCGATGTAAGTACTTCTATTTTGAGGTGTGATCCCCAGGATTTGACCTTGATTTCTTAGGGTCTTCGTGGGGCTCTAATCGTATATGGTGTGCCTCGTCTTCTCTCGATCTTTCTACGATGATATGTTACTTTGTTACTTACTTGCTCCAATCTTCCATCTTTCGTCAGACCCCGATGACCCTCTCAAGGACCTCTATGATGTTGACGACGACAACACGGTCGGCCTCATTCGAATGTCCTCCCTTTCATCTCTCACCATTGTTGTACTTGTCTCTAGATTTGGCAAGTTGGCGATTGGTGGCACAATAGCACGCTACCCATGCTCGCAGGTTACGTCGCCACTGGAATCGTCCCAGTTTCTGACAGTGGTACATTCAATGGTGTGGGCAGATTCAATGGTGGACCCGAAGTACCGTTCTTCGTCGTCGATGTCGTTCAAGGAACTCGATACCGTTTCCGAATCATCAACACCTCTGCCAGAAATGTATTCACGATGTCGGTCGATAGCCACAACATGACTGTAAGTTGTCTATACTAATTGATTTCGTTCGTTCTTGTTCAACATTTGGTAGATCATCGAGACCGATGGTATGCCCACATCACCAATGACCGTCAACTCACTCGATCTGCTTGCTGGCCAACGGTACTCTGTTGTGGTCGAGGCTAACCAACCTGTCGCAAACTACTGGATCAATGCTCCTTACGTTGGCGGTTCCCCAGCCAGGAACTTGAACCGTACGATCTCTTGTCCTACTTCATATCCGACCAAACATTGATAGTCTTATACAGAGAATGCCACACTTTCCCGGGCTATCCTGCGTTATCAAGGTGCCCCAGAAGAAGACCCAACGTCCCCAATGTCTCTTGGTCCCACAGATGAGGAGTTAAACGCTCTTGTCGAGGCTAATCTTCGTGTAAGCGGCGCATCATATTATTCAGGACGTATCATTCATCAGATAAGTTCAGCCCTTGGTTGCCTCACCTGCGCCAGAAGCTGACATCAACATCACTCTCAGCCTCGATGTGGTCTGTATTTCTGTACGGCATACATCAATACGTGAAGCTGAAGATGCTGTAGACTGCTGGCAAAGCCCAATGGAATGTCAACAATGTTAGCTATCTTGCACCCGAAGTTCCGACCCTCGTCAAAATCCTCGATGGTGCCAACAGCACCGATGACTTCAATGTCACTGAGAACACCTTTATTCTTCCTGCTAACAAAATTGTTCAAGTCATATTTCCCCCGAGTGTAGATGATGAGGAGCATCGTGAGTTGATTTTTACATTGTCAATGAAGGGACAGCTTGATATGTAATAACGCACCAGCCTTCCATCTCCACGGAGTAAGCGCCCTTTCTACTGAATGTTTGGATTTCCAGGCTGAACGTATTACAGAACAACTTCTGGCTCATCAAGTCTAATAGCTCAGATGAAATCAACACCGAGAACCCGATAAAGCGTGATGTGGGTGTTCAAATTCCTTCCGCTTCAAATCCCCTTAAACATTGCTCTTTTCCAGGTCGCTGGTGTCGGTTCGACTGGAACCATCATGCGATTTTCAACTGCCAACCCAGGTCTGTCCCTGGACACTCCATGATCTTCATGTCACTTCATGTTTTCTATTAGGTCCATGGTTCTTCCATTGCCACATCTTTTGGCATCTTCAGGCTGGTCTTGCCACAGTGATGGCCTCGGGTCTAAATGAGACTCGGGCAGAGGTCCACCCCACACAGGCCTGGTCTGAGTTGTGCCCGGCATATGATGCTCTTTCACCTGATTTGCAGTGATTCTAAAGTAATTATAGATGGTAGAAAGGCTTTCTACTACGCCCCAAATTATCCACCTTAGTCTCTGTGATATTTCCCTTGGTCAATGTGTTTACTTCTATTTTTGTAATACTTATGATTCTTCAATTCCACTGCACACATTCCTGAATAAGACACCTCAATGTTCAATTCTACAATTGGGTGGCTGGGCTTTCGCCGTTTGAATCTTTGCCCGCGCTATGACTGAACTGTTGGTCATTGATGCGCAAGCTGTAACAAAATTATTTCTTGTACCTCACAAGAGAGGAGCTGACGGGCTTGATCAATCATACTGACGTGAGGTATTCTTTCCGCTTCGTTTTCAGGTTCTCCATACTCTTACCCTTTTATATGCTGCATTTTTCTGCCCGCGGTCCACAATCTCATTCTGTTTTATCAACCCTTCCTCACATCCCCGTACTTATCATCCACGTTGTGTCATGGAATCCACGTACATCGACAAACATTGTCTTCCCGAGTTGTGGCCAGAAGACTCATGCCCCGCCTTCTCATCAATTGTCTCCTTCGACGTTGAAAGATTTCGAAGCGGCCCCCCGAAGGAATCGACATGCATGATCCAACCCGCTTGCCATTAGATCCGCCATTCATGAGGAATTCTATAGATGTGGGAAATCAACCCGACCACCCACCTCATCTTTGGGACCCTTCGTACATGGTGACCCCACCACCCAACAAACCTTTGGGAGTTGAAAAACTTTCGAAACAGTTCCCACGTACAGTACCCTGAGAGTCGACATCTATCAACCAACGCATTTGCCGTTGAGCCCACCAACGGTTATGAGTGATGATATCAATTGCGGAAGACGGAGGATATCATCTCACTAGAACTACTAGGTGTTGTCTGAAGAAGGGTCTTGTGCGAGGGGTGAAAGGAGTTGGATGAGGACTGCTGAATGGATTAGACAATGTGTATTTGAGAAAATTCTGCTTGATGTGTACTGAAACCAGTTTTACTGCAAGGAAAGGAAAGGAAAGGAAAACCGACACGGTCCCATTGAGGAACAGCCGGGGTCCATGCTACACACACTGCGCTAGATGTGTGACATGGATGTACATAACCAACAATGCTGTGATCAGTGGGTTAGGACTGTCGCACATACATTGGTTAAGCACACGACAGACTACAAGTACTGCGCACCGGAATTTGTGATGTGTATTTGAGATATTCATGAGGCATCAGTGTACAGGTGAGAGTCTGGTACGTATGGTTCGCGCCCTGCAAAGACAGCAAGTACATCATAGACATATTTAGCAGTCAGAGTAAGGACACGTCGGTCAAATAGTACACGTTGTAAAAGGGCATAACTTGAGAGTTGGTGCTGCATCAGAACAATGTCCAGTGCTGTCCGTTCCATTTCCATCCGGTACCGTTCGTGCAGGCATACCAAAGTGAGTTGTGCCTCACATACCATCAGTACATGACATTCATCCTCAACAGCCCCTCTACAAAAACAGCAGAGTCTCCACACCCGAGGAATTGGAGAGCGATACCGCTCCTCGTACCGCAGGCGTTCAATGCTCAGTGCGTGGCTGGAAGTGATCAGTTGAGTGAAAGCGTGTCGATGTTTGGGAACTTTGATCACATCCAAGTAGGCACGCAGAGCAATTATTGGGGAGGTGTGGAGTTGCTGACCGTCTTCCCGGAATTCCAGTCGATTATGTAGAAGGTGAACACGCACAGATGCTTGGATGTCGCCGGTTAGAGATTGCTCGCAGGAGTGCCTGATATCTTTCCGGAGCTGCGCAAGATTATCTGCATCAGTAAGCTCATGTACAGTGCAGTGGACAGGGATTGGCAGCTTTGACAGTGTAGATCGCAGATCATTCACCCATGTAGCATGACCAGATTGTGCCAGGTGGAGCGAGTGAGTGAATGCATCCCGGACCACACGGTGGTCAGGCTGAATCAGGAGGGACTGGAGATAGTCAAGTGCAAGGCCCAGACGCCGGTACCGTATTGGTTCAATCCCCAGTTCAGTGAAGAGAATGGCAGGCATGGACCGCTTGCTAATTCCGAGCAGTCGCCGTAGGTATTGACATTGGGCCTGTTCAAGATCTCCAAGGAGGGAGAGGTCAATGTCCAACACAATCTCGCATC
>MU795509.1:0-19705 GCA_027886305.1 Lentinula aff. lateritia | reverse complement strand
AGGCGGGGAGACTTATGGAGGACCCGGGAGGTCCTGGGAGGAGTGAAGCAGTTCCATGGGGAGTTAAGAGAAAGGAGGGGGGAGGTCCCTCAGAGTCGGTCGGGGTTATGGGAGGTAGGTCAGGGCATGACAGTTTCTACCTTAGGACTTTGACGTTCTTTAGTTCGCTCCTCGTCGTCGGCGTTACCGCCATGTCGGCTTGGCTGCTCCTGGTTCTTCCCTTCTCTACTCTCGATCTCCAGGGACTAATGGCGTAACGGCGGTGTTGTTAATAACTTCACCACTGTCCCCTTATAGCTTCCGCCCTTAGTTACCAATCGGCCCTTGGCATGGCTTACCGGTATACATGACTGTGCCAAGGGCCGATCGGTAACTAAGGGTGGAAGCTATGAGGGGACAGTGGTGAAGTTATTAACAACACTGCCGTTACACCATTAGTCCCCAGAGATCGAGGATAGAGAAGGAGAGAACTAGTAGCAGTCAAGTTGGAGCGGCGGTAACACTGACAACAGGGAGCGAACCAAAGAACTTATAAGTTTTAAGGTCAGAGTAAGGAAGACTTCAAGGCAACGAGCCTGAAGACTTAAAGATGAGAGAGGACGATCTAAGTTGATCTAAGTTGATAATTAAACTGAGGAACTAAAGTATGCTACAGGCAGTATTTATACCTACTAATTGGCATAACAGAGCAAAGCGCCAGACTAGCTACTTGGAGTTATACATGTAGTACCTACAGGGTAGAGAATAAGACAATAAGGAGAAACTAGAATGAATGTATGTGTAGCGAGAAAGAACAATAAGGTAAAGATTACAATAAGTCCAGATCTTTGGAAAGCCAACACCGGCGGTAGGCGCCGAGCATGGTCTTGACAGTCTCTCATTGTCCAGCATGCAGTGTTTGATGCTTCGAGAAGGATTTACCTATGTTAAGCATAAGAAGGCAGTTTATTTTGATGGCCATGAATGGCCAGATGTGGTTCAAGATTGCTAGACCCAGTTTATACCACAGGCAAAGGTGTTTTATTGCCAGATTGTTTGTTATGATACCAAGGATGTTACAAAGCAACTTCCTCCTGAAGATAAATATGCAGATAAGCCCAGATATGTGGTGTGCTCGCATGATGAGATGGTTGCTCAGGCCCATGATGGGCAAAAGAAAGGATGGGTTCTCAAAGATGAGCAGCTACTGAAAAAGAAAGGTCCTGGTCGCGGAATTCATCAAAGTGATTTTATTTGCTCAACAGTTAGATGGCTTAGGGATGCCAGTGTCACCCTCGAGTATGGAAAGAACCATGAAGGATTTTGGAATTGTGAATTATTTATCAAGCAGGTTGAGTATGAATTAATCTTTCAGTATACAGCAAATACTAATGGAACTTACTATTGCAGCTGAAGGAGAAGTTCTTTCCTGCTTTCTGAGCAGCTCATGGTCCTGGGTATATTGCTGTGGTACTTGTTGATAACTCACAAGGACATGCAGCATATGCAAAGAATGCTCTAAGGGTTTCCGAAATGGGATTTCGTCCTGGTGGAAAACAATGCTGAATGTGAAATGGTTGGTTCACTCGCAATGGACAAAAAATTGATCAACCAATGTTATTTCCCCCTGACCATCCTCAATATCCTGATCAGCCAAAAGGTATGCAGTAAGTTCTTATTGAGCAAGGTTTGTGGAAAG
The DNA here is from genome assembly GCA_027886305.1 of Lentinula aff. lateritia. Taxonomy (NCBI): domain Eukaryota; kingdom Fungi; phylum Basidiomycota; class Agaricomycetes; order Agaricales; family Omphalotaceae; genus Lentinula; species Lentinula aff. lateritia. The sequence continues at coordinate 18,027 of MU795509.1, read as the reverse complement.
CAGGACTATATATGAAATGCAAAGGAGAATGCCCCACTGAAGTGGTTGATTGCTGTGCTAGGTGTATCCTCAGCCTTCAGCCTGACTTTCAGGAGCAGAAGTCCCTTGTCCAGGAAGTCATTGAGGAAGCAGGTGAGTTTCTCCCTCTGTTTGTTATGTGCATATGCTGTACAAAATTCATTCAGGGCATTTGTGTTTCTTTCTCCCAAAATTTCATTGTGAAATAAATTTCATCGAGTATTTCTGGGGTGCAGTCAAGCGCTATCTTCGTGAACACTGTAATTATACCTTTCAGACCTTGCGTGAAAATATGCCAAAGGCCTTGGCTTCAATCAAGATCGAGTTGATTTGAAAGTGGGAGCATTGGGCTTGGAGATTTATTGATGCTTACAATGATGGATTGGGGGCTAAAGATGTGGTGACCCAAGTAAAGAAGTTCAGCTCATGTCGCTATACTTCTCACTGTCGCATTCCTGAATCACTGGCTCGAGCAATGGATCAGTAGATAAATATTGCTATATTAGGGAATTATAATATTACATAATATTACTATAAAAGAAAACGGCAAAAATGGCCCCATGATTCTTCTGAAATTCAACTTGTTCCAAAATCCCTCTAGAGTGTTTCATCCTCTGTCTGTCAAGACCATGCTCGGCGCCTCCTGCTGGTGTCGGCTTTCTGAAGATCTGGGACTTATTGTAATCTTTATCTTATTGTTCTTTCTTGCTACACATTCCCTTTTGCCTTAGTCTAGTTTTATTGTTTTATTCCTTACCCTGATGGTACTAAATGTACAGCCTCTATTAGTTAGTCTGGCGCTTCGCTCCAAGCTGCCGAGTAGTTGATATAAATACTCCTGTACTGTACTTTAGTTCCTCAGTTTAATTATCAACTTAGATTGCTCTCTTCAACTCAGACAACTCGTATCACCTTTGGTACTCTCTGTTCCTACCTTAGGACTTCAACATTCTTTGGTTCGCTCCTCGTCGTCGGCGTTCCCGCCGTGTTGGCTTGGCTGCTTCTTGTCCTCTTACCTCTGTCACTACTCTCCGGGGACTAGCGGCATAACGGCAGTATTGTTAATAACTTCACCACTGTCCCACCACAGCTTCTGACCTTAGTTACCAATCAGCCCTTGGCACGGCTTACCGGTATACATGATCTTAACACTTCTATTCACTATCTTTTCACAAGAGAACACAGGATTCATCTACTCCTTAAGGCTGCTCCCATGCTTGTGCACAGGTAGTAGCAGGTAGGTGACGTACATCATAGCATGGTCGATGTATAATCAGAGAAACCAGATTCATCCAACTGGAAGAGGAAATGACCAGTATCTCCAAAATGTTCATCAATAGCCGTAGTTTTTTCTTACAAGGTAGCAAGAATATCACCGTGTGGCCACAAGCTCCCCTGCTCTTCCTTAAACACAAGCTTTTTGAGTCATCACAATGAGCTGATACCACGGGCGGCAACTATCACCACCAACTGTGTATTAACTCGATCAGAGATAAGAATGGAATGTTAAGAGGAGGAAAGATTGAAACCTCTAAGCCAGATGATTATGAGCTCTAAACTAGCTCAGTAGGTGGAAATCAATGAGAGACCTTGACTGGGTGATATCTGTAGGAGATAATTTTGAGAAATTGATTTTAATCCAGTGACCAGATCTTGTGAATGTGCTGTGAACCTCACATGGAGATTTAGCTTCACACCCTCTTCCAACATTTCACAATGCCTGGAAAACCTCAAAATCCATATTTTCTCCAAGGTCAACAAGTCCAGCCCTCAACTCTGACACGTGTGTACAGTTGAAAATTCATAATCTCGAAGATCCGCTTTCTGTCCTCATCCCATCCACATCTTTGCCTTTCTTTCACAAGTTTATCAGAGCTCTCCTTCATTGCTTATTCGCTGGGTACATCTCATTCTAATATCTAGACTGATGATTCTTTGACCTTAGCATGCTTCTTCCAGCTCGTCAAAGAAGATTCTGGATATAATAGGAATTTTGGACCACTGTATGTCTCACTTTGACTTCTGTGTCAACTCTATTCTCAAGAGACTTCAGGCAATTTGATGTGATAGTGGAACTCAGGTAATGCTGCAACTCCTGCCCTCTGTGTCAAACATGTTCCACTTAGAAGGATCTCTGCTGCAGGATATGCAAAGCTCGCACTGAATATTTTCCAGCTCACCAAATCACAAAGTTTGAGGACAGGTTAGTTTTTTGGCAGTCCATTTCAGTTACAATAATGTTCTGAATGAAATTGAACTGCAAACTGTTTTTTTCTCGCTTTTCTGATGTGCCATTGACAATCTTATTGTCTAAATACCAAGTATATACTCTATGCTGAATATAATGAACAATTTCTCAATTTAGTAATTTGTGAACTTTGTGAACTACTCAATCAATGGATTCAGAGGGTCTGTGAAAGATGGTCTTGGATGGTCCTTGAACTCACACAATGAGGTATATGAATGATGTATACATGAATTTGTGGATGTTCAGATAAGGTCCTCAGCTGAGGTCACTCTGACCCTGAGAAAACCTTGCAGGGACATTTCACCTCAAGAAATAATTCTCAAATCGGGGAAATGAATGTCAGACCAATCACAAAACTCATTGAAAGGCATAACAAGCTTATATTCCCATGGTGAGCTGCCTTCAATCTCGAATTGACCTCATGTTGGTTTGGTGGTGTATTATTCCTTGTCCCCAAAGCGCAGCGGCAGTGAGGTTGCTTACATGAAACTTTTGAGGTTCTAGATGCCGTCGAGCAAAGCCCTCACAGTGCAAAGGCCCAGGAATTTGAGGTAGCCAACTTTGATCTTTGGTCAGATTGGCACCGAGACCAGGAGCATCATTATGATAAACCGAATTCGATTGGACCTACATCAAAACATGGAAAGGAAGTTGAGGTAGGGGCTGTGGGTGAGAATTGTCAAGGCCTGGAATGCAGAAAGGGGATCAACAGATGGTTATGTGTCGGAGTCAAAGTGCGAGAGGATATGGATGAGTGGATTGAGCAAGAAAGTGGCCCGAGGAAGACATGCAATTGGTATGGCAATCAGAGATCCATCAGAAAATTATAAACAAGTACATATTTTTGTAGTTCACTAGCGTAATGTCTTAAAATTTGTGGTTTCTACGCGAGTAAGTGGAAGTGAGAGCGAACGAAACTCATGTGCCATCAACAATCAGATGAAGCTGTAGGAGATCTGGCGGTGAGTGTCGAGACTCGAGAGTGAGCACGAATAGGCGCCCAATAGCACTCATCGCCACTCCTTATCTTATCCTATGATCAAGCTACTCATCACGTGCAATTTAGTAAACATTTCTCGTCAAACTGAAACACTCTATTCCGCACTTCCTTTTATTTCCTGCGGAAGGAGCGAACTAGAATGGAGCTCTGATCTCGCAGAAGACTAAATTTTACAAATTTTGGACTCGTATAATTATCAAGGTAGCGGGCCCTACCGCTGTTCGGTACTGTTTGGACATTGGCAACATGAAGTGGGAGGCAAGGTAGGTCAAGAAAAAACTGCAAAAGTGCACCGTTGCTTACATGCTTCAGAGCAGTTCAAAGCCAAGGAAGACCGAGGTATACCCTGAGTGTACCGTTGGAAGAGATAGGCCGCCGCGGCGATGAACGAAACTAATTGAATACACGGGGCTGTGTGATATCTATCATATAAGGATACATCCCTCTCCAAGTACGAGCTAACCGTATCATCTTCTCTGCCGGTCAGAGCGATTCAGTATGCGCATCTTCTGTCCTAATATCGTTTTAATCCTCTCAATCCTATCAATTCTCTCGACATGTACACATGCTGCCCCATTTAATCAGAATCTGGATTCAAGAGAGAACTTAGTGATTATGTTCGCACGTTCAGTGCATATAGGTTTCACTTACTCTTTTTGCAGCCAGCTTGGATACAGGGCGAAGTTGATGACCCATCATTCCTTACCAAGAAAGATAGGCAAGCTTACGGTGAGTCCTAAAGTACACTTTCGTGCTCCGTCTCCCATAAAGCAATCTTCAGCGAAGAAATTGTGGGGTGTCAAGCTTGGTGCAAAACTACAAGTTACTGGATCGCACAATTTCGCCATATATTCCTTGACTGGATACGGGCTACGCTTCAAAAGTAGTTCATTGATTATGAAGGTGTTCAATGCCGTCGACAATGCTGCTATTGGAGAAGCGAAGGCACTCAGAGCCGTAGGCGACCTCGTCGCTTCTGGCACTGTCAGTGCACTGGGCTCAAAACCTGCCATTATCATGAAGAAGAAGGCTGGTCAACCATTACATGAGACGGAGGCCTACAAGAATGCTAGGGAGGTAGTGAGAGAAACGATGCGGAACCAAACTTACACGTTGATGTGCGAACAAGTGGCTTTTGTAGCTACCAAGAAGTATGTTCTGCATGGGTAAGTCATTCGTCGTCCTATGCACTGATATCATTATATTTATAAGACATTGCCCGCTACAGCGATAACCATTCCTCAAATATCCTTGTGACTTTGGACAAGAACACCATAAAATCCGTTGAGTTAGTAGACTACGGCCCTGCAGCAACTTATTTTCTGACCAAGTCTGTTACGAAGGCGGAAGTGGTAAGTGACATCTCAACTCGCCGGGTTTTTACCCACTGACTCTGGGCTGATAGTGCGTTTACTGTGGATGTGAATATCCAAGTGCAAAACGACACTTGTGGGAACAGGAATTTCCTTATGTTTACCCTCCTCCTAGTCCTCTTAAGAGTCCTAAGCCTGGAATGTAGAACTTTAGAGTCCCATTACGTATCATTATTCATATCATGATTGCATAATACAAATATCTATCCACCTCTATCAGCCAGGACGCGTCTGGAATCGTTGGCATACAATATTCCTTAGCTTGATGCCAATGGCCGACGCGTCTTCTCACCGCTCTCTTAGTTTTCGACAAAGACTTCTACCTCTCATAACCCTCTCTTCTCATGTCAGCGCACCATTCATAACTACCTTTCTGCTCATACATCTTAGCGCCCCAGCCTTGGCCAACGTTGGAGGATCTTCGCTTTCTTCTCAAGTTATGGTGTGCCATGAACATATTCATATTAATGTCACACTCTCAGGCTGACCTTGCCGATTCATAGCTTCTTGGAAGGGAATATTACCAGACGAGTCTCGCGGAACCGTACCTTGTATTAGGTCCTTTGGCTGTTCACGCTTTGTCTGGTGTAATCAGGCGCGCCCTCATCATGTATCCAAAAATAAAATCACCATCTATCACAAATGGAAGCACCTCCAAGCCTTTGACGTTCTCTCAACGAATACCCGGTGCCCTTCCCACTACAACCCTCTCTTTCACCGCCTACACCGTTCTCCTACTTCTTCCAATCCATCTTGGTATTCACCGAATGCTACCTCAGACTTCTACTCCACCGATTCTTTCTCTTGGACCATCTGAGTTGGATTACTCTTTTGTTCAGTATGGACTTCAGCATTGGCCAGCTCGAACTTGGGCCATGTACGCGGTCCTTGTTGGTGCTGCTATTACGCATGCTGTAGAGGGTTCACGAATCCTCATGGGAAGCTTCGGTTCAGAAAGTTCTGTGAAAAAACCATCCAACAAAAACTCTGTCGTTCCAAGGAACTCGAAAAAAATCCGTCGCAAAATACTGGCAGCCGCTCTCGCTCTTCCCGTACTCTCAGGACTATATGTATTGTATAAGGAACCGCTGTATTTGTTTGCTGATATGGGACGACGCTTAGAGGGTGTGTATCAGTTGTCTTGGATCTACAATACGCAATAAACAGCCCTAAGTAATTGTATTATCATTGACCTCGTTACTATCTAAGCTGGCGGCCATTCTCAATGTTTTGACCGCATACTCATTGTGCGCATCGTAGGGACTGTAAAGAAAATCAGAGGGGCATCACCTTGTAAATGAGTTGACCTACACATCATCAATCCTTTTATGTCCTTCACTCTCGAGCTCTGAACGCTCTTTCTGAGTAATACCACTCGAATAGACGTCCAGACAAGAAGCAAGCAACCGAAAGCGACAGGAATTAGCCAGTACAGTGGCGATAAGTGAACCGATCCACCGAAGACGACATGCAGCGGGGGAGTGTACACGATGAACATGCCCAAACAGGCCCCACTGCAGTTTGATGTCAACAAAAGCTAGAAGTGAAAGAGATTCCATACCCTAAGATACCCGCGAAATTCCATTTATTTCCCAGTATGCGTTTCCCAAACGGAAAAGAGAATTTGGCTTTTACAGCAAATACCTGGGGAGTGCCTGGTGAGTTGGCGAGTCTATACGCAGAAAGAAGACTTACATTAAAGCATTGCATAATGAAGATAGAAAGATATACTGGAAAGATATCGTTCAGCCGGCAATATAACTGATACGAAAGAATATCAATATTCACCAATGGATTGGGCTTGGCCTAATGCGTCAATCTGTTGAGCATCGTTGATCGTTTGGCCTCGATTATTGATGAAATCTGGAGCGCCTTTGGCGAAGTACACTAAAAGGCGATTGAGCACGCAGTCCACAATTCTCAAATTTTCATGATAGCACCTGTAGCTTGCTGAGCTCTCCTCAAATCGCTAGGGCTGAAACCATTTTTGAAGAAGACAACGAAGTATGCCACCAGCCTATATGTACACTTGACCCCAGTTTCCTGCGAGTAAGCTACAAATCACACTCACCCGCCAAGTGTTTCAATCAAACCAGCTTCCAGATAAGAGTAACTCAACAGCTTCAGGTCGACCAAGTCCTCATTTTCTGTGGGCTCCATAACATCCTCCCAGTAATCCCTGGTGAATGGCTTGGTAAATTTTGTGGCTAGCTTGGAAAGCTTGCTCGGGGGTATGATATTCTGCGTTTCCGAGTCCCGACGAAGGGTTTTTGTGCGGCGTAGAGCCCTTCTCTTGAGCGAGGCAATAGACCCTGCATTCACTGACAAAAAGCACTTAAGAAGACCGGGATCGTTTCAAATGGGGAAGAAACACACCTGGTTTACGAGGGGTCATACGCATCAAACCATCTACAGTTTCTGGCTTATCCCAAGCAAACGACAACTGGAAGAGCAAATGTAATCAAAATCAAAAAGATTGGTTGATCCAACTTACAGCAACGAAAAGCTCAAACCCGAGATCTGGAGATATTCAAATCAGTGCTACTTGCGATTCAAGCGAGGCTTACCAATGACTAGAATCAAAATCGCCGATAAAGGAAGGGGGATGGGAACGATAACGTCTAGACAAAAATTAACCGCATCCAAAGCTGTGACAAAGCAAGACTCACAAAGTAGTTGGGGAATGACCTCAGGTGTACTATGCGAAATGGTGTATCTAGGGAATATGTGATGAATCAACTGGGGAAGGGGTCTGGCAGATGAAGAGCACTGACTGAATTGAACGTTTTAGATTAACAAAAATTTGCCTTCCTTCAGCCACACCTTTCACTGTAGACGCGAAGTTGTCGTCTGGAGATAACCGTCAACGGGCATCGATGATTGGAGGATGATTTACGAACCTAACAGTATCATTTTCGCAGCTTCCTTCGACACATCAGAGCCGGATATATTCATCGCAATCCCGAGGTCTGCCTACAAAAGCATCCATTACAGTGCTTCCTAATAGCCGGCGTATCGCTTACCCGTTTGAGAGCAGGAGAGTCATTGACGCCATCCCCCGTCCTATCTTGTAAGTGAGTCTAAGATCTGGCACATAATAACTGCTTACACTCCGACAATATGACCCAGAGCTTGGGCACGTTTGACTAGATGGATAAACTTGGTATGAATTCAGGCGCAAGGAAGAATTTTTTGACCGACCAATTTCGAGTTTGTGTTTGGGAGACGTACGAGCAAATACAATCTCGTCCTTAGAAAAGACTAGAGGAGTTATAAGGGACTTTTAATCCTTGAGTGAGGATAAACGAACTTTGATCCCATTGCCATCCTTGCAAATTATCAACGTCATCTCCATGTACGACGATCGCAGAAACTTCATCCTCGTAGACCTCTTCAATCGATCGCCCAGTTTTTGCTGCTAAAGTTTCTCTTGTATGGCCAAGGATCAGATTAATCTTGCGCGCAATAGCTTCAGCGGTCTTTGGGTGATCACCTGAACAACATGTCTATGAGACATGTCAAGCTGAAAGATTTGACCAACACCAACCTGTAACCATCATGACCTTGATCCCAGCCAGACGGAGAGTGCCAATAGCCTCGCGAACGCCATGCTTCGGAGGATCCTCCAGGGACACCAGTCCGACAAAGCAGTAACCCTCGCTAGGATAGTTTGCATCACTCCTAGAGAATGTGAAATCAACGGGATATTGGTCTTCATTGAGTAACGACCGGGCACAAGCAATGACACGATGGCCACGGGAAGCCATATACTATTATCAAAATTCAGATTCAGTCCACTTTCAATCGAAGGATTGATAGTACACACATTGTACGCAGCATCATAGGCAGCCTTGAATTCATCTGTGATAGGGACCTCTACATCGTCTTTCAAGTAGGTCGAGCATTTGGCGAGAACTCGTTCCGGGGCTCCTTTGATGAGTGAGGTCATAAGCCCAGTCTTGTGAGGTTTTTCGACCTGGAGACATATGTGTTACAGGAGGTGATGTGGTGATAATGGAATACTACTTACAATGACCAATGCCCATTTGTTAGTAGAGTTAAAAGGGACTTAAGAGAAAGCGATCGTCAAATTTGATCCTTCCAGGATCAATGATGCAAACCATACCTTCGAACACTTTGGGGAATTTCTTTTGGTATTCATCGTACATAGTACCAAGATATTTGCCAGAAAAACGAGTTAATCCGGTTTCAGTGGCGTCACCAAGAATTTCCCGTTTGTCGATAGGAACATCGGTTTTGTCGAATTTTACACGAGAATTCAAGGCCGCGATGTCGACCATTTCCGACATCCCTGGAGCATTCAGATCAAATTGGGTAGTTTCCGTATCATCGTTATTAGACTATGGTGCAATCAAATGGACAAACAGGTAAGCAGAAGAAGAAAGACACATACCTGGAATGCAGAGAACATTCGTAAACCACTCCATAGGTTGGTGACAGTCATTTGATTTCGAGTAAGTGTCCCCGTTTTGTCTGTAGCGAGCATCGTAAGCTAAACTTATGGTGTCAGTTAACATCTCGCAATACGGTAGTCTAATATCCTACAGAGCCTGAAAGGGATCAAGTTCAACATAGCCCTGTACTTTATGAATGTAAGTACATGCCTAACGTTTCGACACCTTGCAAGTCCTTCACAAGAACATTCTGATTCGCCATGCGTTTTGCCGCGATTGAAAGAAGCAGTGTTACTACAGATGGTAGACCTTCTGGGACGAACGCAACAAGCACTGAGACTGCAAAGGTCACAGTGAGGTCGGGATGACCCTTGTACACAGTAGTAAGCCCAACAAGAAGGAAAACTATGGCAAATATGATGGCAATGCAGGATATTTGAATCACAAAGCGAGCACTGTAACAGGATCGTCAGTACAGAGGCACGAGCCGAAGTAAGTGTGCGTTTACATTTCTTTTGCAAGAGGTGCTTCCTTCCCTTCTTCCCCGGACGTGAGTTTAGCAACCTGACCTAAAAATGAATTAGCGCAGCGAATTTAGGACCAAGCAACGCGTACCAATGATAGTGTGGTCACCAGTCCGCACAACGACTGACCATCGAGTCTCAGAAATGAAGTGACAGCGAAAAAAATGATTGATGCTTACTACCCCACCCCTCGCCATTAACGACTAAAGTTGAATTGAAGACCTGTTTCAAAAAAGTGAGTCTACTTTTTGAAAATAATTATAACCCTACCAAGTTCTCGGCTTCCACAGGCCGATTTGAAGATCCAGTGGATAGGGCCATACGTTCCTGGGGTTCTGACTCTCCCGTCAGGCTACTGTTATCTACCTTCAGGTCGACAGCAGAAAAAACAATCATGTCGGCCGGAGTCTTGTCGCCTACACGCTGAGAAAAGAATCGATTAACGGCGAGAACGCGACTATGAGAAGGTCTGATTTTACCAGCAGGACGACGTCGCCCGTAACCAAGTCAGCCGCAGGTATCGTTTGAATGGTTGAATCACGAAGCACGCGGCACGAAGGGGGGATCATAGCGAGAAAGGAAGCTAGGATAGCTTCCGACTTCTGAACCTGATACCAATCGATGAAGGCATTAAGAAATGCAACTGCTATCAAAATTCCTCCAAGATAGGTGTTTTGGAAGTTCTCCTGGAGATGCGGAAACGAACGTGAATAAGGTCTTTTCACAAAGGAGAGAACATTACAAACTTTGAAATTCACTCCAAGCAAGATATATTCCAGTACTCCCGAGAGAATCAGAAGGATGTTGAACATGGTAAGTAGTCTATCCATGTACTATGAAGAAAAATTAGAATCAGGCTGAGAAATTTTTCGAAATGACGGAACCTTGCGCAAAGCCGATTTTTTCTTAGGGGGGGTAAGAATATTTCGTCCGTTCTTAGCGAGACGCTGTTTAGCCTCGTCGCTGGTTAAACCATTCGAATTTCCCGGATCCTTGACATCGACTGAAGTTGATAGTTTGTTATTCAAGTCACTGAGAGGAATCGCATGCTCGGTAATGTCGACGTGACCTAGATCCTGGTCAGCATGGATAGCTTTTTGCTCTTCGAGACGCCCGTATCCAGCGTCAGCGAGCTCCTTCTCCTCCTTTGTCAAGGTTCTGTTCATCTCCACACCCTTGGGGCGAATGCCACTGGTGGTGCCTTCATCGGGAAAAGCAATAGCACGAGGAGGATTTCCTTCACTCTGACCATCTGGACTGAGGGACACGACAGAAGGCTCGATCCTTGAGCTATAGTCCACCTCTGCCATAGGGTAAGATATATGAAGCAAGGGGAGAAAAGGAGTTGAAATATAATCACCGGGGATTCAATTTTTTTCAGCTTCCGATTGCAAGCAATATACGAAGCACAACATGCGTGTCATGATTGGTTCTTGTACGGAAATGACAACTAACGAACGGCTAAAAACCCTCAAAACGCGCGCGCACCCAAAACCGCCAATCACGTGATCATGAGGGAAAGGTCGAAGGTACCATCTACCAACTTTGCAGGATAGTAACTTTGTGGCCTGAGAAGAGTATCCCGAGGAAGGAGATAACGTCATAGATAGCGGGAACGAATTATTAGAGAAGAAACGAAAATAGAACGACGATATCTTGCGTATTTGAGCAGTGAGAAATTTATCTTGTGGGCCCAGCTGAATGATTTTGGAACGTTTCCTACTGTAGTCTGTCAGTATAGTAGATCATCTCCAATGAGAATACGAAGAGAACACTGACGTACATAACATATTATAAGGTTTACTAGTAGTGTTCTGGCGTTCTAGGTCCTCATGCGTAAGTTAGTTCACAGTCTGAACGGAAATTCCGATTGACGAGCGAAGCCGAAAATTTCATGAGGCTTGCTGGATGGGGAAGATTTACATTTCTCGATGATCGCTGCCAATCCCTGGATGAAGTGTTATGTACAGACCGTATTGTGTAACCACTTGAATTGTTCCTTTTGAATTCATTCCTCGGATTGCGGATTGCTAAGAGACCGAACCGAATTTTTCTGGTGTCAAACCTCCGAAAGCCTCCAAGTTGAAAGACGTGGAGAATCTCCAGAAATTTGGAAAAATTTCGGTCATCCTTGTCCAAAATAGCGTCAACGAGGCCGAAAACATAGCGTCATTTGGGCCACTATGCCGGACAAGGTTCAGTAGAAGCTTCCGGGGGCCTGGCAGTGTTCAGGTGGAAGAGTGACAAGAACGACCCTGTGAAGAATGAGCATGAAAAATCTATGCCCAATTCTGACATGGACTGTAATGCTACTTATGTTTACTATGATTGAAGGCGGATTGCTTGAGAGTTTGGTTCCTAGCCGAACGTTCAATCCCATTGTTTTCAGAGAATGCGTCCAGTTCGTGAATTATCTGGATGTACGTCTTGAATTTGTAATGGTAACCATTAGAAAAAGACGACGAAGCCGCTTACGAAATTTAAAAGCTTACACGTGTATTACTAGCCATCTCGTTCCAGTCAGGTTCCAGTACCGCACAAAAAAGCCAATATTTGCCCGATTTTAGTTGCTCCGACAGTAATTCAGCCTTTTGCTGGCCATTGGAGCAAGTCTGCACGAGAAAGCGATCTTGCACTGTATGGCTGATAGGATCTAATCGATTAAACACTCGCAGTCTTCCCCATAAAAACAAAAACTCGGACCATCACTGAATCCAGGTAGCTTGCCACTGGGTTACTCTTGGTCTTAGCGGAAAGCCAGTTCACTAACTGTGAAAATTCTGATTCCCATCAGTTTCCATTCCCTACCATAATTGCCTTCGCTATCGATGAGTACCTGCGAATCTGAATGCCCATCTAGCTCAGCCAACAGTCAATGGTTGTCCCGCACTGTAGCAACCTTCCGCAACGTGGCGTCAATTTCCTCTCTCATTCATTACCTTTCCGAAAGTTCACCAGGTCAGAGGAGCAGAGTGAGGCTAACCTTTCTTCTGGACTCGCTGTCACCTTTTCGTCATCAACTTCATTCCAGAATTACTCGTTAGCCTCCGCAAAGCAGCACGGACCTTCAGTTAAGCTTTCCAAGATGAAGGTGTTGCACTTCAGTGGTGATATTAGTCCATCGTGTACCAGTTCAAAGTCGTGATGGTGGAAGACTAGGCCAATGATCATGATGGACGGAATCCTTATTCATCACTGACTTCTTCATGTTGCAATCATTTCTTTTTGACTGGTGCGCTCCTTACTTAGCTGTAGACGGTTAACGTTTTTTGCGCAGAGACGAAACAAAGGAAGAAAAGTTTTGATACCTGGTACTCCAGAAGCAGATTGATTCATCATTGACGGATTGCCTGTTGAATTTTGAACCTATAGGCAGTGGTATCATCAGTAAACAAACTCTTAGCCCTTAAATCGAGAACGTGTTTATTCGTGGTATGCAAAGTAATAATAAAGATATGTAAGTGTAGGTACGGTGTGCAGAGCGTATGTACAGTATATGCAAATCGCAAGCGGCCTTCTTTTACTCGCTGAGGAGTTCCAGATCAGCCACAAGCAGTGAGAGGATATAAATTTTGGGAGGATGAAGATCGTTATATATACAAGAGCTTCGAGGGATCTTGTAAGGGAAACCTATCGCACAAATATACCCAGAAATAGTACAACGGATGATGTTTGAAAGGACTGGCGAGGTTTGAAAGGATGGGGTAAAAGGCATTTGATGGACAAAACGAGACAGAAAGGGCCTACTGAGATAAATGTAGGCTGTCCATCATGAAACCTGAAGCCATCCGATAGAATAAAATAATAAATAGATCCAAAGGGGAAAAATTCAAGGCAACGGTAGCACCAGTCAGCGACAGATTTATCTTGCCAGTGGAGTGACAGATCGTGATTCCGATTCGAGATATGGGTCTTGCATAGATAACCCGGAACTAGTTCGTAAAGATATATCATCGCGGGTCTGAGTGACGGGTTGAGGAGTAAAAATACGGAAAGCTGGATCAAACAAGCGGGGTGAAGATAAAAAGCCATCAATGCTCGAGGTAGATGAAGAGCGAGATAGCGTCTCCGGTACAGATTCGTCCGAGCTGGTACCACCACTTTCGGAGCCAGTGAAGAAGCAGAACCTGAAGAGAAAAGGATTAACTATGGCGCTCATTATGAAATTATTCAACATACTTGTCCAGGAATTGATTATAATCGGTTCCAGGTGCAGATTCTAAAGGGCTCATCGCAAAAGGGGGGGAATCGGTGGGCGTCGTCGAATTGGAGAGGGGAGGCGAAATCATCGAGGACATGCCATCCATCGCTTCAGCTAATGCAACATTTGTGGAGGAGAGCGCGAAACCAAAATGAGGTGAGTGGAAGGGCGATACCGGCCTCATCGAGGGTAGAGAGTTGAATCGCGGACTGGCTAGCGGCGTCGTATCATCTAGGGACCTCGAGCGAGGAGTACCAGGAGGGGTCATTTTTACGCTTGACGAAGAGCTCAATGGACTCATATCAAAATACCCGCGTTGGTGATGCCTGCTAGTATGCTCCGGGTCTTCTTCAGAGTCGGACGGAACAAAAGGTGCTGGTCGGAAACTGTCCTCCAAGTCTCGTGGGGAGCCCAGAACTGGTTTCTCTTTCGGTATGGAACGGTGCTTTCTGGGCCACGAAACTGTATCCAAAGAATGGCTAGCGATTATAGGATAGGAATGCATTCGCGTATGTTCTCGGGAAGAAACGTCCGAGGTGGATTTCCGAGAATTTTTGAGAGAAACGCCAAAGTCGTAGCGAGAAGCTAAAGATATATCTGTTTTCAAATCAGATGGAATGGATGTTGGCCGTGAAAACAAAGGTGTGGATATCGCGGCGTTGTCAGCATCCATCTTCTTCACCACCTTTTCCAAACGACTGTGCAAATCAGAAATGTCACTACCAGGGGCTGACGTGGCAACCATAGGTGAATCGAGTGGTTTATTCGGCATTTCTTTTGAAAATTTGGCGACATAATTTCGGCCAAAATTGTTGTCCCAAATTTCTCTGCCGTTGACATTATAACGAATTGCAAGGACTAATATCTTTTCCTCGATGCGCGCGATCAAGTCGCTGAGCCTAATCGAGAATCCAAACACGTCGAACTCCGAGTTACGGGACTCGATATGCTTGGCAGTTACCTCGCTTGTGGTTTGCCAGTCATCGAAAGTAAAGCGCACAGCGACCCATTTCTGGAACGAGAGGTTCCGCACTATAACACGTCCGACGATGCTCACTTCGTCCAACCCGAGTTTCATTTCCTCCAAAACGAGATCAGCGTTTTCATTGAGAGAGGGAGGCATGTTGGTGACGACCATTTTCAAAACCTCATTCTTTTTGTCTCCAAAAATGAAAGAAGGGAAATCGCTTTCTGTTCCACTGGTATCGTCCGTGGGGCTACCATCCCTGGAAACCGCCAATGGGCGTTGTTCAGCAAGGAAGAGTTTAACATGCTCCAGACGCGAGTCAAACTTGACAGCCTTCGGCACAGTCGGTGTAGCCGGTTCACTTTTGGTGAAACCACCAGGGGTGACATTCAATGAACTTTTGAATGTCGACTTGGATGTTTTGAGCGATGGTTTGACAAGCTGCCCGGATTTCTTTCGGACGACAATCACGGGTGCCACGGGTGCAGATTTGTGAATGCTTTGTTCGACAGAAGGAAATTCGACAAGCGTCTTCGGGAGGCCCTCTAGAGAAAGTTTGAGAGGAGGAGCTCCAATTCCGAAGTCCGAAGTCAATGATTTCCTTTCGGTTTGTTCCCTTAGTTTCTCCGGTTGACTCGGCGTGCGATCCTTCTTCGACCTAGGAATAGCGAGCGTAGGCGAAGTCGGGTCTATCGGTAAGACTTTCCGATGGCCTCTGTTGCCTCTGACTCGAACGGGAGAAAGACGCTCATTAGAGGAACTTGATGACGAGGAACTGCTCGCAGACTCCGAGGCATTCACTGATGTGGAAGCAGCAACTCTATCATCTTCGGGAGGGGTGGCCTGTTGGACCATGATCTTTACTGGACTAGGAGTAACCCTGGGTGGCGAGATGATACCGCTGGCATTGGGCCTAACGTATACGCGGGAAGCGGAAGATCTTCTCGGTAAGAGAGGAAGAGCAGACCCCGCCGTATTAGAAGTGAGCGAGCCAGAAGGTGAAATAGTCATGGAGGTCAAACTATGTGAGTGAGGCGTCATAGTCGCAAGCATAGTGGTCGTAGGCTCTGAATAGAAAGATAAGTAACATTGACATCACCAGACAGATATTAAATACGAACTGGGAGCGCTAAGGCCTGTCCGGGCGATCTGTGAGCGTCGCAAAGATCCAGAAAACTCGCCGAAATTTCAAGGGTGTCGCTGAGCACCCGGCAGAAATGTCGATAGGCGAAAGAAGATGGTGGCTAAAGCAAGATCCTACGAGCAGGATGGTAGCTTGGTAACCTCCGTAAGCTTCCCGTCAGAAGTCTTGAACAGGCCTGTAAAAGGGTAATAACAATACTTTGTGCTGATTATACGGATATCTCGCGTCAGTATTCATCAAAGAAGTTTGTTTGAGACTCACAAGGAAAGAGAACAGCCAGAAAAGCGTCAAAGACGAGTATACACAGTAAAGGCCTAAGAAAGAAAAAGATTAACAGCCCGAGGAGCGTTCCCGAAACCTCCTCTTCGCGTTTGATATATATATATACTAGGGGTCAAGTCCGTGGGAAAAGGTGAGATATGTAAACATCGCTTATCAATTTCCCGTTCTATCAGCTATCGGGATTCGGTTCGTACCTGCACTGTGATTTCGACTTCTTGTACGGTTGTCCGTTGTCTACGACGCCTTTAGTATATTAAATCCCACAAAAGAATCTCTTTGCTACAAGCTTTCAAGAACCAAACTGGATTGTAGATTCATACGCGTTGATGAAGGCAAAACTGTTAATCGTAAGCAGACTCCACTAAGCAGTCCCGGTTGCTAGGATCTGGCGTTATCTATTACCGGACTAATCTTCGTCATTCACCAGCGTCGGTCGATTCTATTTCTTCCCACATCCGGGGACGCACCAACCGCAGCTAGGACTTGAATATTGGAATAATCCAGACAGATTCTTTGCGAAGCTGTTTGAACACTACTGGGTACTAAGCGCTTGAGCAGGCGCCTGTCTGTTCCCTGCGAACGCCACCCCCACTAACTCCCCCGATTTGTTTCCAAAGGTTCAGATCTTTCATGTTCTTCCCGCCAACCCCGTCATTGATGATGAAATACGTTGCATCTTGACGCCAAGGAGGTGAGTATATTAGGTAGCAGCTTCCGCAGGTATATAATATTGAAGTGGTAATGTTTTCGCCGGTGGATCATTTCTTGTCAATGCAATCCAAATGCTCCCAAATGACATTACTTACGGAACACAAGTATTCTCCTGGTACGTATGCAATATTTCCTTGATCATTGTTTCTTACCTCTTCTTACCAGTAACTGCTCAGAGTGCCTAACTGGTGTCTTGCTCCCGGACTCTGGAGGAGGTATCAGCAGTTATCAACTTCCAATACAATTTCCCCATCAATCAATCCCGAGTCCATCCCGCTCATCTCCGCTCATACAACAAAAGTAAGTAGCATAGCCAACTCACAGCCTGAAATCTTCGTTAGACTTCCTAAGTTTCAGGTTATCCATATCGTTGTCAGGGATGTTCAATGGTGGATAGGTATTAATATAAAATGACAGGGAACGTAAACGAACGTCAGGATATTTGTTGCGGCTCTACTTTCTCTGCAATCTTAATCCTATGCTTATGATTATAGGAAAAACCAAACAATTCGAACTGCTTTGAAGTAAGCCCTCAGAATTGTTCCAGGCATTGCATTATCGGAATTTGATGCATCATTACTGCTCCGGAGCCATTGTTGACCTGCGATGATCAAAAAAACACTATTTTATCTGCAGGGATAATATGTACTGCCAATACCCTCACGGTGGGAAGTAACGGGGAAGTAACGGGGAATACGACTTGTGAGTGATCAGCAATGGAGATGCTATATCCTTCCCCACCTCCGATATCCCATAAATCTTGCAGATGTAAGTACTGGTCTCCCTCCGACTCCGTTTTCCTGACTAACTTTTGTGCTGACTGACTTGCGGGATTCACGTATGTTGGTTTCATCATACTTTGGTGTATCCTTTCTCTCCAATAAACTTGGGGTGAACTTTTGCCCATCTGTACTGTCCTCTGCCACTCTGATACGTACTGGTGATAATTGAATCAACTGATATCCGAGGATGCCTTGACCTCCAGCACTGTTCTAGGATCTGTTTGTGCTCTCAAAGCTGTATTAAAGTTATGGGATCAATGTAGACCAATTACACTGCTGGACAGAATTCGACGATTTTCTTATGGATGCGCCCTCTCAAGAATTTTGAATGAATTCTTAAGAAATTCCTGAGATAGAGGAGC
>MU795508.1:0-19763 GCA_027886305.1 Lentinula aff. lateritia | reverse complement strand
TTGAGAATAAAGAAGGTGGCGGAAGCCGGTAGAAGGAGAAGGGTAACAGATGGATCAGTAATCAATGAAGGGGGTCAGGTGGATCAGTAATCGATGGGGGGTTTGACAATGGTGGGACGTGAAAGTGATGGAGTGATGTATCCTACAAATAAGGGCGTAGAGACGGTGAGAAAAGGAAAATGATAGGGGCTATGTACTTCATGACAGCAACGTCATCCCAAACTCACTTGTATTCCAGATACATCTGATCGCTATTTATACATACAGGAAATAGAATTGCACAGTACAATTAATTTAATAGAATAAATGTTCCGAGCTGCAAGGAAACTACTATAATAAGTTACAAATCATTCAATTTGAATCTAATCATTCTTATTCGGCCCATATTGGTTCAAAGATTCTAGTATACCTCCAAACATAGGTAGGTACTTCAGTATTTTTTTAATTTTCATTATTTGGAGAATGACTTGAATGGTGTTCATCTGTCATCAATGTTCAACACATCCTTCAATTGTTTCTCATCTCATCCGGAGGCAAATCAGCTCTCCCTAGTTCTAATCCTATCAATCTGATTCATCTGGATCAATCTAATTACTTCTTGCTTTCAATAGACACCCATTGTGTCTATACTCTATCAAGGGAGATGTGCATAGTATTTATTTAATTGTATTCTCCAATGTTTTCTGCGTCAGGACTCTTTGACATTCATTTGATATGTCTTTGGAACCTTGCAGTACTTCAATCATCTTTCTAGTCATTTTCCTCAATCATGCAACCTGATTGGACTATTAGACTAAATCACAGTCTTTTTTGATTAATGCACAATGTTGTTCTAGAAGGTTTATTTGACAATTCTTGAGTTCTAGAAAGTCATTTTGAGTCAATCCTCAGCTCATGGTCACTTGAGTAAGTTCTTCCAAACTCCTGCCAGTGTAAGGTCCTGTCAAGCCCATGCCTCGGGCCTCCATACCGCCGCTCGGTATTCCGAAGATTTACCCTTTATTGTAATCTCACTCTTATTGTTCTTTCTCGTTACACATACCCTTTCATTCTAGTCTCTCCTTATTGTCTTTTACTTTACCCTGCAGGTACTATACGTATAGCTCCTAGTAGTTAGTCTGGCGCTCCGCACCGATGCGCCGTTCTGTAGATATAAATACTGCCTGTATGCTACTGTAGTTCCTCAGTTTAATTATCGACTTAGATTCCCTCCTTCACTCTGTGCCCTTCTAAGTCTTCAGGCTCATCGCCTTGAAGTACTCTCTACTATAACCTCAGGACTTAGACGTTCTTTGGTTCGCTCCTCGTCACCGGCGGTATCGCCGCTTCAACTTGGCTGCTACTAGCTCCTCCCTTCTACACTCTCAATCTCTGGGGACTAACGGCGTAACGGCGGTGTTGTTAATAACTTCACTACTGTCCCACTCGACCTTCCGCTCTTAGACACCTGTGGCCTCTGGCACAGTTACACGGTGTACATGATCTTAACAGGTCCAATAACAATACCCTTGGTATGTCATACATGAATGGTCATTCTTTGGATGTAGTCCAAGTCTGGTATAATCCTGCTTGACAAACAGGTAGACTTTTATCCAAAGTTAGTTTCAGGGATGGGTAAACTAACCAACTCATGGTAGTATGGCTATAGGGTCCCTTTAACTATTAGACTGATTCAGTATTGACTTTGACTGTCAATCTGGGACTCAATTACAGTCCTCTTGATACAAATCTATGCATGAAAGTGTCACAATTCACTGCATAGATGTCTAGCCAAAATTTAGGCATGTCATCGTGTTTGTGATCAGTGCATTTTGCATGAATGCATAGGCTTTGCTTGCGAAGTCTGGTGCAGGTATCTTTAGTGGGGTCAACTTCCAGTTGTTTGGTCATTTTGTGAGGTTTTGGCAATTGAAATAGTGGGAGAGAAAGAAGAACTAAGGTGTTACTAGGGACTAGTACTGCGAGGCTTTGACATATGCATGTCGATGCAGTAGCAGCAAGAGCAGGGAATACCACATCACATGTCCGTTTGAAGACTCTAGTTTGTTACGTCTCGATACCTCAACTTTCAAACTGCTATTATGTTTGTCCTCCATCAATTCCTTCAACCATTATATCTAATCGCACTTTGTTCCTGGTCATTTGATGGGTGTCACAAACCCAGTTTCGAAAACTTTCCTTCTCACATGTCATATGTACCCAATACTTTGCCAATATTATTTGCTAACTTGTTTGCAATGTATTACAAAAAAAAAGTGGAGTGCTAGGAGCAAAGAATGCTCAAAAAAGGAGGGATTTTTCCCCGGTTGCATGTCCCTGCACAGTGCATATCCGTAAATACCATAGTAGTGATATAATGATTTTTGAGGGAGATATTTATGCTGGAAGATAGACCTTGATGTTTTCATCAAATCCGGCGAATTTTGGCAAATATCTGGGCGCGCCTTCGGTATTGTAACCAGCTGTAATAATGGGCCCGAAGCATGAGCACCAGTAAACTCCAATAAACCAGTTTCTCAGATTTAATTAAAATGTCATAGCGCTCTTTATGCATTTTCGGCGTTCACCTCAATTTCCGGGCTAAAACGCGCAAGAATCTTAAGAATAATGTGATCGTTGCAACAAAAACCTCAACGGTCTCGCCACTGTGAGGGTTCTTCGAAACGATTCATAAAAAGGGCTGGTCCAAGTAGAACGTCCACAACGACTAGTACTCTTTCTTCGCCGCTGGTCGGCCCTGTTTGCTAGATTCATTTTCTTATACAACAAAACACTGCGATCATCATCGTACATACACGCGATGCAGCTTGTTTCGGCTTGCACGATTCCGAAACTCTACTTTTTCTTTCTCGGGGGTCTTCAGCTGTTTCTCGTGAAGACTGTCCAAACGGTGCCCATTGGTCCGGTAAGCAGTAGAAATCCCTTTCCTATCTATCCCTTGTTCAGGGTGATTCCCCCTTGATTTCAACGCTATTGGCCGTTCTTCTCTATCCCGAGCCTCATCTAAATCTCAATTTCTTTCCGCAATCTTAATTCACCGTTACTTGTAGGAAACTGCCCGCGGCGCTTCATCTTCTGACTTGATCCTGGACAATCACGGCCCACCGCTGGACGTCTCCAACACTACGGGACTGTCGTCGATTCGTGCACGCGCCGAGGGACCGACGATTATTCAAGCTCACATCGTAGTCAACACAAGTTTGGAAACACCCGACGACGTTCTCCTCTCGATTCATGACGCTACAGAAATATTACTGAATCTGGTTACCTCTGACATTCGAAAATCAGTAAAGCAACATCGGGATGTAGATCTCCCAGAGAATCTTGCTGTTCAGGTATCTTCGATGTCGGTATACCCAACTGGAGGAAAGGAGTATTACACGGTTGAATACATCATTTTTGATGGAGTGAACGATGGGAAGACTTGGGTGCATCCGCGAACGGAGGCACAAAATTGGAAAATGCTTATTGGCAAACAGTCTTTCAGCGGCTCGAGGGATGGTAGCCCGTATTCCTATAACCCGAAAAAGCTCGATGCGAATCTACATGCGGACGGCCGTAGGGTGATTCTATCCACTCATGATGGAAGTTTTCAGGTCAGTTTCTCTATATCAGTACTTCCATTTACTTTGGCAACTCTGGCTTCTTGAAACAGCGCGGCCCTTGGCAGGGAACTAAGAAAGCAGAACGTGAACCTCTCCCGTCTCCCAATAAGAAAGTAAAGCTTTCACATGACACTGATCGCGATATCGAAGGAATTTCTGTCAGCTTTCAGGTCAGATACCTCATCTTGTACTATTAGGATTTACTCATCTGCGATATAGTCTGTGGCCTACGAAGAGCCTCAGACCACGAGCAAAATGAGGAAGTTGGCTGGGAAATGGGTTAAAAAGTGGGCTGGGCGCGGCTCGTAATTCCAGAAGACCTTCAATTACGAACTAGTCGTGAAAAAAAAACACGAATTTTCCACATCCCTCTAGGTCGGAACGGAGAAGGGACGTTAGGAGCTTCAATTCGGAACATGTATCTGATTATAAGGCTTTGTACGTTGTACCTGAGAGATGTGCGACGTAAGCTAAGGTAGGCTCGGGAAAATATATAGACTGGCATATTCTGCCCGCCCGTTCGAAGTTGCATCCCTTGAGACTTCGACAAGGGATACGCATATACTTTCTGCGCTTCACACCTCAAGCCCCTCCGGAGAGTTGTCAATCCTTGTTTTTTTTCACGTCTGCCACTGCGCACCCTTGCTCAACATCATGTTCCACGCAAACAGATCCTCATGTACAAAAACAGCAGTTTAGTCTTAGCGCTATTGACTGCGAACCTGCACCTGTGCTTGTGGGTGGTAGTAACGGAACAGGGGTAGACCCATCGTTATTCGAGGTCGTGTAGGGCAAGTACAGCAAGTCCGTCGGGTAATCCAAATCTTGTCGTACAAGACGAGTGTGTACGTGAAAGAAAGAAAAAAAGGAAAGAGAGAAGGATGACATGGGATGACTCAGAGGTCATCGACTGACTGAGTCTGGTTCGTTAATTTCAAGCCTAAGAGCAGATGTATTAATGCATACAACTGTTTAATGCAAGTTAAGAGGCTCATAAACGTTGGTTGAAGCTACGATTGATTCTCTCGCACCGTATGCTGCACTAGCCAAGGTTGAATTCTTTTGCACCAAAATAAGTACGTGCAAAACAACATTGCCTAAAGCGGTAATAACCGAGACATATCCCGGATTGTCTCGCGTGACCTGTATACAGTCATCTTGTCTGTCTTTTTCATACTTGTCTTGCTAGTCTTGGTCTCAACACTCCTGAACCCCCTTCTTCTGAAGCCATGTATTTAACTGCAGACTTTGCGCTCGTAAATTTACAACGTCACTACCTTGCTTTATCCACACACCAAATTTCGTTAACAATATGACCACCTTGACCGATCCCTTCGCTTCTCACTACAACCTTTCGTCCAAAAGAAGTTTAAACACCACGTTTACTCATGGGAATCGAGCGCGCCATGCCGACTATTCAAACACCTCGCGCGTTCACCGTGCGAGCCTCGTCGACGCCTCGGAGCATTCACCAGCTTTACTTGAACTTATTGACGTCGACCTTTCGGCACATCTAATCGGTATGTCATAACGTTTCGCATCAAGACTATTTTTGACCTTTATAACAGATCATGTCGTGGATTGTGTCACGGACGTTATCGACTTTGTCATGCGTCGTCGTCGTCCTTTGTCGCGAAGTAAAACTGCTGAACGTCGCATTGCTCTCCAACACTTGAGAATCTTTGTCAAGATGCTGCTTGCGCGTTCCGGTGTCAGAACCCCAGTAGTTTTGGCAGCCTTGGTCTACATCGATAGAGCGAAATATCGTCTTCAATCTATCATGTCTGGATTAGAATTTCCATTAGAACAAATATTTCTTGGTGCTCTAACTACTGCATCGAAGGTGTGTACATTTGTCACCTGCAGAACGCACAACAACTGACTTCTCTTATAGTATCTGAATGATCTGACGATCAAAAACTTCCATTGGGAAGCATCCACTCTGATTTTCAGTGCGCGTGAAATCGGTGAATTTGAATTGGTGTTCCTACGATGTCTTCGTTGGGACCTACGCCTTTCAGAAGAAGACATCATGGCTCATTACGCCGGTATATGCACCGACGTTGATCCCTACATTTCTCACCCTCAATACTTTCGTGTCACCCTCCGTCAAAATCGTCACCGATCCATTCAACCGGACACTCTGGATGACAACAGTGAACTCGATTCTTCGGATTCGAACTCTTCCGGAGATATTTCTTTACTCTATACACCATCTCTCCGGAAAGCTTCTCAGAAACGTAAATCGCCTCTTCGAAAGTGGTTTCAATCCCTTCGTCGATCGCGTAAAACTGTCTCATAAAACATATAACAACACCATTTTACCCCGCGTTATCTTTTGGCAACGATATCATATGTTCTGCTTGCTTTTGTCATAGATAAATATTGTCCCCTATATACCATGATTATACCCTACAATTGTACGCATGTTTGAGCAATGGAATTATCAATATTTGCCCAAATACATAGTTCACGTCAAGCAACAAAATCACATCATGCTTTCCAACTAGTTATTGATGTTGTGGACTGTACGCCTGGCTTGAGATCAAAAAAGCGGCACATCTTATGCGCGCTGCAGTGAGATGTCCCATTATAAACAAGATGATTGAAGATACTTGGCTGTTAACCTGAAACTAATCATATCAAAAATGTGGCTGCACATCAGGAGGTTAAATATCGAGTGGGATAGACCTTGCAAGCAAGGTGATGTGTTATTGCCTATGTGAGAGTGTAAGTGCGAAGTGTCGACCCATTTTTCGTTCTCATGTCGTACGATGATTAAATTTCTGCTATTAATCGATTATTCATGGTCTAGAGGTGGTCAAACGGAGCGTGTAGGAAGAGCCAGCTCGAGACAGCTCTGGACGAGAAAATGAGTGAAGCTAATCTAATCTCAATTCATCCCAACTAAGATGGTACGATTTTTTGGTAATAAGCGCCGGGAATATTTTGAAGGCTTAAAAATATCGAGCAATTCGTTACCGTAGTTCTCACCACTAACTTTCCTCCTCGTTTTCTTGTCCCACAGAACGAGGCTGGTGTAAGATGAATAGCACGATTGGACCGCTCACGATACCTGACGCCTGGTCAGGCTACCTTGCTCAAGCTCAGGAGATAGCGTCGACCAGAGTTGTTTTGCTCGCCCTCGTTAACATACCGCTGCTCGCTATCGTGTTCAATGTCCTATGGCAGCTGGTGTGTCACTAAATATTCTGTATGTTCTACAAATGATACCAATAACTGACACTGGGACTCTTTTTTCTCGGTTGTGCAGATTATACCCCGCTCGAAAACAGACCCTCCGCTTGTGTTTCACTGGATCCCCTTTGTCGGCTCAGCAATCGAGTACGGGAATGACCCTATGAAGTTTTTCATTTCTTCTCAAGCAAAGGTGCGTACTTGGCTTTGTGTCTCTCCATGTCGTATGAGCTGATCCGTGGCTTCTTAGTATGGAAACGTCTTCACGTTTATTTTATTGGGCCGCAAGGTCACCGTGTGTTTGGGTCCCAAGGGAAACAACTTTGTGCTGGGTGGGAAGAGCACGGTGTTGAACGCGGAGGATGCTTACACGGTACGTGTGTCTTATTATCTTATCTCCTCTGTTGATTCTCATGTAAAAATGGGTTTAGCATTTAACTACCCCAGTCTTTGGACGCGACGTAGTCTACGATGTCCCCAACGAGGTTTTCATGGAACAAAAGAAATTCGTCAAAGTTGGTCTTTCAACTGACAATTTCCGCGCCTATGTCGGCATGATCGAACAAGAAGTAGAGGAATTTCTCGCCAACGATCCTTCATTCTCTATCTATCAACAAAACGATATCAACCCTTGGGGGAAATTCGAATCAGTGAAAGTACTCTCTGAAATCACCATATTGACTGCTTCAAGGACATTGCAAGGGTCCGAAGTCAGAGACAGCATCACCACCGGCTTCGCTCAAACATATACGGATTTAGATGGAGGATTCACCCCGATTAACTTCATGTTCCCGAATTTGCCCTTGGAGAGTTATAGGAAGAGAGATAGGGCACAGAAGAAGATGAGCGATTTCTATGTCGAATTTATCAAGAAGAGGAGGGCTGGTGGGGGAAGTGGACAGGTTAGAACTTTTTTCACTTGACTTCGTTCATTCTCTGACATGATCCCACACAGCACGACATGATCGCCGCGCTTATCAACCAGAAATATCGCTCCGGTAAAAGTCTCCGGGACCACGAAATCGCACACATCATGATAGCCCTTCTCATGGCCGGCCAACATACTTCTTCCGCTACCGGTTCGTGGGCTTTACTGCACTTGGCTGACAGAGAGGACGTCGCGTGAGCTTTGTTCTCATCTGGCATTTCTTTGTTCTGATTCGTGTGTCTTCCTTGCTTGCAGTGAAGCATTATACCAAGAGCAAGTGAAACACTTTGGTATCAATGGTCAGCCGGGTAAATTCCGTCCACTGACTTACGAAGACCTCCGAGACCTGCCTGTACTCGATTCCGTCATTCGCGAAACTCTTCGTGTCCACCCTCCTATTCATAGTATCATGCGTGCAGTCCGAGACGACGTCCCTATTCCACCAACCCTCGCAGCCCCGTCCTCGAAATCAGGTAGCGGGACGTATATCGTTCGCAAAGGTCACGTTGTCCTCGCTTCTCCGCTCTTCGCTCAGATGGATCCTAAAATATGGAAAAACGCGTCCGGGTGGGAGCCTACACGGTGGAATGATCCTGAGGGTGTAGCGATGAGTGCGTTGAAGGAATACACCGATGAGAATGGAGAGAAGATCGATTTTGGATTCGGCGCGGTCAGTAAGGGAACGGATAGCCCGTATCAGCCTTTCGGGGCAGGCAGGCATCGGTGCATTGGAGAACAGGTAAGCAACAGCATACCTTCTGTTTTTTTTCAATGTGGCCAATTTTCTCCCGCTTCTCCCTTAGTTCGCTTACCTTCAGTTGGGAACAATTCTATCTACTCTTGTTCGCAAGCTCGAGTTCAAGATTCCGACTGGCGTCCCCGCTCACAATTACCATGTACGTTTCTCAGCTCATCAGCTGTACCCACTGAGATGTTGAACATCGCTTGTCTTCAATTGAACAGACCATGATTACTATGCCCAAGACTCCAAGAGACATACATTACAGACGGCGTCACTTTGATTAAATGGTTACAAAGAACTGGTAGAATAAAGTCTCGAATATCATAGTCACTTCTCGTAGTGGTTTTCCTACATAATATACCCGGATAACGTATACATAAAATATTTCGAACTATATATACATCGGTCTCACATTGTGCAACCATGAAGAGAATGTGGATAGGCATCATAAAGAGCATGTCCAAGGAAAGACCTGAATCAGACTAAGTGGCAAAGATGGTCAGACCAACTTCACCAAGCCGTTTAAACCTTTCCATACGACGACAACTCGCATTCCGGCCCTGTCGAATCGCTTGAGTGGCTCATAAGCATCTGCATCAACCGCTCCCTCAAGATGCAATTCGACTGATCTCGGGCATGAAGCACCGAGTTGTATTGCACTAGCTTCATCCAGAAGCCAACGAGAGGTGATAGTTTCAACAAAGGTATGAGCATCAAACTCTTCTCTATGAGCCTTCGACGTCAGGGAACGCAACTTCGGAACAAGAGACTCAATTGAACGATGAAGTTCCCGTAAACATGGCAGGCAGGCTAATAGTGAAATCGTATCTGTATCTGTCATGCAGATCTGTCCCAAGGTCAAAGTCGACAGAGAGCGCGAACGTGGGAAATCCTCCGGGATGCGATATGGCATGAGAAAGGATTCTTCTACGTCGCCAATGTGCAAGATCACAACTTCAGTCAAATCAGGCAACAGGAACGATGTCAGTATGCACTCAAGCATAGAATCGTGGTCGTTTGATGGGAATACCAAGTTCAATATCTTGAGAGATGCTATTTGATGTGAGCGTATGGGGTGAACCGGGATTAGATCTCAATTTTCTCCTTCTAAAGTGGGACGACGGAGCTTGGGGCAACAATCCAAGATGGACAAAAAGCCCTCGAGGTCTTCCGTGAAGTGGTAGCTGAGGTCCAAGGTTGCAGTGACATGCTGGTCAATGAAGATACATTGAAGATTAAGCTCTTTGATGCTTGCGAAAATGCTCCCTGAGGTAGGCTTTGTCTGTCTCTGTTTCTTCAAGCCGTACCGCCTCCAGCATAGGTAAAGCGATGATTGAAGACAAGGGTTCCAATTTAAACCGAAATCGTCGCCGCCATAAGGCAATCGCCTCCACCGTCGAGATGCATCTTTGCAGAGTGCACTGTCTGAGCACGCCCCAACCTCTGTTTCATACCTTACGTGGAGTACTGCAGCATTCATTTCATTTGATATTCTGCATGAGTCCGGCTGGTCTCTGTGTCGTACGCTATTTTAGGACGCTTGATTTCCGAATCGTAGTCCGCGATGTCCATTTGCATTTGTGAGGACCGTAACATCTCCCTGATTTCGGAAAGCTGTTTATCAGCTAAACCATAACATGATCTGAGGCGCTCGTTGAGCTCCGGGGGTATCAACGTTTACGTGGGGTTCGAATGGGTATTCCAGGGGTGCTCTCGGCTCACACGAGGGTCTGGTACCTCGTAACTGGAGAGGCCATCGTCAATATCGACAAAGAGGAAGTTTGGAAACCTTTGGAGTAAAAGATGAGCAGAGCGACACCCTGACTTTGAAGCGCGCTTCGGTACATGGTTCAATGACATTACATGTAGAGCTCATCCAATTCTTGAATCTTCCGAAAATACCCTTCTAAATGTCCCCCATCATCGACATCCTCTCTGATGGTTGCTCCTTGAACTACCCGATGAGCACCGGAAACAAACGGAAGTGCAGAACGAGCGTAAGAGCTGATGCTATCGTTCATGAAGGTCGTTGTTCTATCTGTCCCATTAGGCGCCATTTGATTTGTCATCTCTTGTTCCACCGAATCCATGTTTGATAAATGATTCAAAGCCAGAGGAGGTGAAAAAAGAGCCAGTGGGAAAATTGGTGTCGGAAAGGAGTAGGAGGCATGTTCGGTCGTCATCCATCATAGTACAAGCTTTCGTCCGGGCCGAGGTTCCGAACAATGAATGGTCCGTGCACTGTGCGCCTTTGCGCCTCTTTGCCTATTAACCGCTACATAGGCCACTACCGTGAGCAATCTCCTTAAAGTCCTCATCATGCCCATCGATGGAGATTCTACTGGACGCATTGGTGAGTTTCACACTCCAGCGCTCAAGAGTCTACAAGCTGGCGGAACTACATACATCATTCGGAAGATTCATTTCTCTGGTCGTCCATAAGGAACTTCACGAGATCTCCGGCAGCTGAAGCGCTGAACAGGACTGCTTAGCAGCAACAGCACCATAATCCCGCTCGCTGTCTCCTCATGATGGACATGCTCCATGAAATTTCACAACATAGCTGCAAAAAGAACAGGAAACAGCGAACATCGTTTGGTAAGGCTCGTATTGAAGTTATCACTGGGTTATCATATATTGAGGCTTTTTGACAATTAATAGACACAAATTTGATGACAGTGTGTCGGGATGTTGAGCGGGGGGTCGTTATTTCTACGTCGGGTCGAAATCGGACACGTTCCGGAACATTCAAAAATTGGACCGAGGTAAAAAAAAAAACCCATTTTCACGGAATTCTGTATGCAAGACCCTGTGATGTTTCGGTAAACCTTTCGGAAAATCTCTGGGTACATAGGCAACTTAGGCCATTCCAAGTTTCGGATTTATTTATACATGTACGTACTCTTTGGTCTCTTTCTGACAAGGTGCATGTCAGTATGCAAACTTATCACGGTGTAGAAACAGACTTTGATGTACTGAATGAGGAATACCCTGTGTTTCGGCATTCCCAATTCGAATTACTTCGGCTAAGACGGTATTTTTCTCCCTGACTTTCTCATTTTTGGACTGCAAGTACTCAATGCACACGTAGATGCCGTCCTTCAGTCGCTTGCTTCATTAGCTTCATGAACCTGACTGTATTGAGCAATTCCCTCCCGCTCCCACATTCACAAATGAAACACTGGATAGTAAGCGTCTTAAGCTTTCGCCGAGAGTCAGCGGGAAACATAGTCCCACTGTGTACTTGATACTTGTTGCCAATGGCACGGCAAGTTCAATGGGGAGCAAAACTGCGGATAGATACATAGATCCGCGGCTCCGTTACAGACGGGGCCAATCATATCGACTGCAGCGAATGCACGATACGAAATAATGGAGCAGGTAAATGACATTATCAGGTTCCTATGGCCAAAAGTGATACTCGTTATCCTTGCTACAATCTCCCTCGTCGCTGGATAAACGTTGCCGTATGGATGATCACGTTCTGTTCGGAAGAGATTTCGTTCAATGGCAAAGGGATGTGAGGGGCGAAGTGAAAGGAGAAAGTTTCGGCGCAGGATTGTCACTATTCTGTACTTTGAAAACAAACGGGTTTCCGCAGCCTCAGCGCCGCATGCCCGAGTCCGGTGTTCGTATTCCGTCAATTGGCGTAGAGGTGAAGAATATAATTTTGGCGGTGATCGTGGCTTAAAACTGACCGATAAACGATTGCGGGCTCGCAGGTCCTTCCTCTTTGGTTTCTAAGCGCCCACGGATAGCGATGATTTGGACCAACCGTTGATGTGACTTTGTAGTTCCACTTCATAGGGATAGAGGTCATGGGGACATCACAGGCAGCCAGTGATTGCTCGTGCCGTAGTCTCCTTTTTCCACATAGTGACTTGCATAGATGTTGAGGTGTGTGGATTGAAAGAAGACGCCAACGCTAGTAGCGGACGACGTCTAAAATTGAGTGTTCCGTCTTTTAGCTCGCAAAAATTGACAGTCCGGCACTTACTACCTAGGAGGGTGTTCTTCAAACATAGTTTCCTGTCATAACATCTCATTGATCAACTGCTGTGCATATATTTGAAAGGAAAATAGGACGGTTGGAATGAACCTGGAGAAGAAATGCTGTGATTTCAAAAAATAGGTATGATAAACTAATTTGATTCGGATATTGATATTAGTTTTATCAGGTTTCATTGCAATCGGTACAAAATTAAGATTCATATTTGGGAGCAACTGGTCTGAAAGGTATGTATAGAATGTAAACTTTACTTAAAGTGACAATGCTTTAGGCAAAGAACCCGCCATTCGCAATGCACTCCAAATTCTTCCCCCATGCCTCTCATTTCTTCCATAGCGTGGATGTAGGCAAATTCCTTTCGATGAAACTCATTTTCATTGCCGCCCTCATTCTCCTAACCTTTCGGTTGGCACTCAGCCTCAAGAATAGAGGACGCCTTCCTCCTGGTCCTCGAGGGTTGCCCATCTTGGGGAACGCCCTGCAACTGGCCTCAGTATCTCGGATATGGCTCATTTTTGATAAATGGAAGTCTCAATACGGTATGTGTCCCCATAATAATTAAATAGTAAGAACACCCTTGACCTCATCCCCTATAGGACCCATCATGTATCTCAACCTGGCAGGCCAACACATCGTCGTTCTGAACACTAAAGCTGCAGCAATAGAGCTTTTAGAACGTCGATCCGCAATCTACTCAGATCGGCCAAAGAGTATTGTAGGCGAATATGTTGGCACAGCGTTAACAATGCCGTTCGTAAGATATGATAAACGGTACGTGCCTTGATATGATGTATAGATTGCCTGAGATTTCTGAACCTCGGCTCAACTTGGTACATATACATAGATGGCAGCGGATGCGCCGCGCAGCTCATGCAGTTCTGAATGTTCGCGCGAGTGCACAATATCAACCTGTTCAAATTGAAGAAGCTGTTATTTTTGCACACAAACTGCTGTACGACACGTCTTCCCCGTTGTCTACAAAGATAGCCAGGTATGTCAATCATTTACTTGCTTCTCACAATTTCTGAAATGTCTCTAGATCGGCTTCTACTATGATTTCTGTCATATATGGTAAACAACTTTTAGAATCTTCCGACAAGAAACAGTCAGACGCACTCCCGGGCCCGGAAAACCACTCATCTCAAACTTTCGGCCCTTCTCCTTCAGACCCACTGCAGGCTCTCACAGACACTGTGCATACATTCACCAACGCTCTGGCTCCAGGTGCACATCTAGTGGATTTTCTACCAATATTGGATTATCTTCCTACAACAATGGCAAAGTGGAAAAGGAATGCTAAACGCACCTTTCAGCAAACCACAAATCTCTACGAAAATTATTACAATACCACGGTGAGTACGTTCTTCAAATGCTTGGTTTTCGGAGGAGATCTGATACGATTAATGATTAAATTATGTTGGGAAGGTTAATCACAATAATCAGCAACCCAACCTTTGTGTCAGCCTTGCAGAAAATGAAGTGGCGGGCGAGTTGACTGCAGTTGAGAAGGTTTGGGTAACTGGGGCCATCTCGTAGGTTCATACCATGAGAGTATCAAAAAAAAATCACTCAAAATTTATCGATTTCAGTGCTGCGTCTCTCGACACGGTGTGTTTTCTTGGCTTCCATTCACCCGCTAGTATGCATTACTAAATTGTCAAACCAGACTACTGTCACCATATCGTACTTTCTTTACGCCATGAGCCTTTACCCGGATGTGCAGGCGCGTGCACAAAGGGAACTGGATGAGGTTGTAGGGAGGTCAAGGATGCCAACTTTTGATGATATGACGCAACTTCCATACATCAAGGCAATTGTCAAAGAGGTACAGTGTGGTTTCAAAACATGCCAATATTCAAGAACTTGCCCCACTAACATTCGAATTTCAGGTTTTGAGATGGCAGCCTGTCACGCCCTTGGCTGTACCGCATGCTGCAATGGAGGTGTGTTGCTCCCACCCTACAACTATCTGTGCATGCAACCGTTTAGTTTTTTTGCATTTTAGGACGATTGGTATGAGGGTTATCTCATACCCAAAGGAACAATTATATTTCCCAACGTATGGTGAGTACCGTTAACTGTCAACCCAATTTCAGCCATTGATTTGAGCTTTCGATAATCGCTTCAGGTCAATGAACCGTGACCAAGAGACATATGGTCCAGATGCTGACCAGTTTTCTCCCGAGCGATTTGTTCAGAAATCGGAAACAGGGAACGCATTCGTACTGCGCCCTGAATTTGAAAATAATGATGGACATTACACTTATGGATTTGGCAGGCGGTGAGCTGTTTCCTCTCTGCTTTCCCTCTCCATCCCTCTCCCTCTCTCTCTCTTTGAATACATACTGAAAGGAAGTAGAATATGTGTTGGACGATACGTGGCCGAAAACTCTCTGTTCATCACTGCGTGCACGATTTTGTGGGCACTACATATCGAGCCCAAGGCCAATGCTACTCCAAATTCTGAGGAAAAACACAAAGCAGCTCAAGATATATTAAAGTAAGAGGAATATTACTGCACTTGTATTTTCTATATGCTGATCACCTTATAACGATATCCCAAGTTCTACTCCAGATTTCGATTGTCATTTTTCCCGTCGGTTTCCGGAAGTAGAAGGAATTCTTCAGGATACAGGAAGCAACTTGGCCGCATAATAATAATACACACATTGATAGTTATGTAAGTAGTAGAAACATAGAACTTCTAGGAACATCCAATCATGAGATCAGTGAAGACCGGGTAGAACCTGGGCTGAGCTGAAATCCGAACCACTTCACTGTGCGTGGATCGAAAGAAACATTAGGGTCAGTTTGATGTGTAAAGTTGCCCTGACTTTACTTGTGTCAGATTCCTGTATATAGAAATTGATCTTTGATTGAAATCACGCGTGACAACGGGGAAAAGCGCTTGTTTCACAGTAACGAGCGCCCACTTTGTCACAAAGCGGCAGCGGCGGAGTGACTAAGCGGAGCAGAGAGCGGAGCGACTAAGCAGAGCGATGATGCGGAGCAACTGAGCAGAGCAAAGATGGACTGGTCCCAAGATAATGACAGAGTTATATTAGTATCGTGGTTGTAAGTACTAGTAAGTAGGCACATACCTGGTCCCAAGATAATGACAGAGAGGTCAAGATAAGGGACCAGGTAGTGGGGGGCTGGCTTTATGTACACAATCCGATCTGCGAGAAACGACGATGTAATACTGTACAGTTTGAGAATAAAGAAGGTGGCGGAAGCCGGTGACATGCCTAAATTTTGGCTAGACATCTATGCTGTGAATTGTGACATTTTCACGCATAGATCCGTATCAAGAGGACTGTAATTGAAACCCAGATTGACAGTCAAAGTCAATACTGAATCAGTCTAATAAGTTGAAGGGACCATATACCCATACTACCACAAGTTGGTTAGTTTACCCATCCCCGATACTACCTTTGGATAGTAGTCTACCTGTTTGTCAAGCAGGATTATACCAGACTCGGACTACATCCGAAGGATGACCATTCACGTATAACATACCAAGGGTATTCTTATTGGACCTTACACTGGCAGGAGTTTGGAAGAACTTACTCAAGTGACCATGAGCCGAGGATTGACTCAAAATGACTTTCTAGAACTCAGGAATTATCAAAATACTCCTTCTAGAATGAGATCATGCATTAATCTAAAAGACTGTGATTTAGTCTAATAGACCAATCAGGTTGCATGGCTGAGGAAAATGACTAGAAGAACGATCAAAGTACTGCGAGGTTCCGAAGACATATCAAATGAATGTCAAAGGGTCCTGACGTAGAAAATATTGAAGAACACAATTAAATGAATACTATGCCTAACTCCTTTGATAGAGTATAGGCACAATGGGTATCTACTGAAAGAGAGAAGCAATTAGTTTAATCCAGATGAATCAGATTGATAAGATTAGAACTGAGGAGAGCTGATTTGCCTCCGGATGAGGTAACAAACGATCGAAGTAAGTGTTGAACAGCAATGACAGCTGAACACCATTCGAGTCATTCTCCAAAACAATTAAATTAAATGAATATTGAAGTACCTACCTATGTCTGGAGGTATACTAGAATCTTGGAACCATTATGGACCAAATAAGGACATGTAGATTCAAATTAAATGGTATCTGACTGATTGTAGGAGTTTCCTTGTGGTTCCGAACACTTATTGTATTAAATTAATTGTACTGTGCGACTCTATATCCTGTATGTATAAATAGCGATCCAATGTATCTGGAATACAAGTGATTTTGGGACGACGTTGCAGTGCTAATCCGTAAAAAGGAAAGACACACTCCCGCCAGACTCAAACCTCTTCGCTAGCAGCCATTCGGGCCCGGCACTTGTGAGTATAGGAACATCGTGTTCTGCTCCTTGTGACTGCGAGAAGTTATATCCAGCTGTTGGGTATTCTTCGAACTTAGGATCAGTTGTTGGTCTTAAGGGCAAATCACGCTGTGTGGTTGTGCCAGCACATAGTTCTAGCCCTCTGTAGGGGTCTGTGTGTTTCGGTTTTACTTTACTTTGATTCAAACCCCCAATTCTTGATATACCCATATCAATACAATCAAAGCACAAATCGTGCTGAATCTACCTTAATCAAAGGAATATACCGAATCCTTAGAACGATCCAAATTGATTGATCAAGGCTTCTTACCTAGCTCTCAAAGCTTTGCGGAACCTTCGACAATGCTACCCCTTGCTATTAAATAAATTTGATAGCAGAGAACTTGCATATTGTGTATTAGATTGGTTGGTTGGAGTGCCCATTTGATTCCTTCCTTTCTCTTTCACACAAAAACGAGGCAAACTCGTTACCGGTAGAAGGAGAAGGGTAACTGATGGATCAGTAATCAATGAAGGGGGTCAGGTGGATCAGTAATCGGTGAGGGTTTGACAATGGTGGGATGTAAAAGTGATGGAGTGATGTATCGTACAAATAAGGGCATAGAGACGGTGAGAAAAGGAAAATGATAGGGGCTACGTACTTCATGACACACTTATCATTTTGTGATCTTTTGCTTTTCTGCACTCGTTTCCCAATGCCTTCCCCATTATCTGAAGTCTCTGAAGCTACCAGAGCAAAATGGGTAATCACACTAATTGTTTCTCTGATACAATACATTACCCTTGGTGTAGCAATATATCTCACACTATTTTACAACAAGGAAGACATGTATACCTCCTCTCTCACTGGAAAAAAATGGCTTGAAGAACTTCTTGTAGGCCATCCAGGGCGTGCTTATATTGCACTTGGGATGCATAGGCATGTGTTTCTTGCCTTGGTACTACAGATTAGGTGTATGGGATATATGGAGTCTTTGAGCAGTCTACAATCGCACTCAAAGAATCACTGCCCATTTTTCTCTACACCTGTGTCACTGAGCTTGCTATAGATCATGTAGCTGAGCGGTTCAAGCACTTGAAGTTCACAATATCTGAGTAATCATCTATCTGCTACATATCCAATCTAGTGTCTAATATCCTCTGCAGACATTTTCGCAAAATATTGGATATTTTGTCCGGACCTAAATTCTACAACAAATATGTGTGCATTCCTGGTCCTCATGATCCTATACCAGATGCAATATTCAATAATCCAAAATATCATCCATTCTTCAAGGATGTGCTCAGTGCAATTGATGGTACACATATCAATTGCACACCGACTGCTGAGAATATACATTCAACCTGTAATCAGAAGGGTGGTAACACCCAAAACTGTCTAGCTACTGTTTCATTTGACATGCGGTTCCTTTTGTTCATTGGCGGATGGGATGGCTGTGCTGCTGATGCAACAATGTATGGCAAAGCCCATCTAAAGGACTTTCCTATCCCTCCTGGTAAATCATACTTAGCTGATGCAGGCTTTGGTATATGTGATGCACTTCTGGTACCATATCGGAGTGTGCGATATCATCTAGCAGAATGGGACCATGCTAATCAGTGGTGAGTGCATTCAAGTAGAACTGTCTACCATTGTTAGATTCACTATGAATTTAACAGCCCAAAAAATGCACAGGAGCTTTACAATCTATGCCATGCTTCTGCCCAAAATGTTGTTGAATGTATTTTTGGTGTAGTCAAGAAGCGCTGGGCAATTTTGACAACATCACCCCAAATGGATATACAGGCCCGCATCCCCTCAGCAGCTCTGATTGCTATTCACAACTTCATTTTGGAGCATGATCAGGCAGATCTTGATCGTTGGATTCTCAATGAACAGGCGGAGGATCCACTTCCAGGCCAACGTCGTCAGCAGGAAATTGATTTTGGATCCCTAGCTACATCAGATAAAATCTTATGGGCAGAAAAACGGCACGCAGAAAATGCTCGGGATAGATTGGCGAATAAGATGTGGGAAAATTACCTATCTGCTCTGGAGGAATACCATAAGCAGGGCGGAGTTGATGCAATGGATGTAGATTGTCACAAAGCATCAGTGACAGAGTGACTAAGCGGGGTGGCGGTGCGGAGCAACGGGGCAAGCGGCGGAGCAGAGCAACTGAGCAGGTGGTAGAGGCAGAGCAACTGAACGGAGCGTGGACAGACTGGTCCAAGATAATGACAGAGTTATATTAGTATTGTGGTTGTAAGTACTAGTAAGTAGGTACATACCTGGTCCAAGATAATGACAGAGAGGTCAAGATAAAGGGACCAGGTAGTGGGGGGCTGGCTTTATATACACAATCCGATTTGCGAGAAATGACAATGTAATACTGTACAGTTTGAGAATAAAGAAGGTGGCGGAAACCAGTAGAAGGAGAAGGGTAACTGATGGATCAGTAATCAATGAAGGGGGTCAGGTGGATCAGTAATCGGTGAGGGTTTGACAATGGTGGGACGTGAAAGTAATGGAGTGATGTATCATACAAATAAGGGCGTAGAGACGGTGAGAAAAGGAAAATGATAGGGGCTATGTACTTCATGACATTACCCCCCTCCTTATGACCATTGCCCTTGATGGTCAAGCTTTAGCTGCTGAGGGGTGTTTCTTGTGAAATGCTCGGACGATCTTCAGCGCATGGCTGAGGTTGGGTGCTGGTTTCCATGAGTTATGTCCTGCGTCGTAACCCTTCCACCTAACCAGGTATTCCAACCTCTTCCACCGAACCCGACTGTCCAAAATCTCCTCAACTTCGTACTCCGGCTTGTTAAGATCATGCGGAGAGGTCTTAATACATGCGGAGAGGTCTTAATACATGTGGTATATATAGTCCCAACCACCTATGACAATTATCCTGTCATAGTAGCCTTTTGGCTCAGTTGGATTTTG
>MU795507.1:0-19763 GCA_027886305.1 Lentinula aff. lateritia | reverse complement strand
GTACAGTAAAAGCTCAATAACTAAGATATGATGTCTGTAACTACTTTATATACTAATTGTACTCACTACAGTGATAACTAGGAGTGAGGAGACATAGTGGATGTATGTAAGAGTGGGCTATCACTACAGTATGCTCAACAAATTTTGCGAAATTTTCGAATTTTTGGTACCCAGGTTCATATAGTACTTTGGGGGGGTCCTATGTATTCACGGGCGCGAAACGTCACAGATCATATCGTAACATTGACGCGTTTCAGGACATGCCCTGTCACGCGTTGCTCTACTCAACTTGGTACTCAACCACCTATAACCTTTAAGTTTACTTCAACGACATTTAGTGGATATGCCTTCTTTTCAGACTCCTCTGACTACAGGAAAGCGCAGATCCGACTCCAGCAATGAGAATGTCCAACCTTTCAGTTCCAACAATGCCAAACGACTTCGCCTTGAAAGTCGACCGGATTCTAACGCAGACGATGACTATTGGGCAGTTCAATGGTAAGAGCAGTTAGGCTCTTCTCTTGGAAAGCGCTGAATAGCTCGTGTAGGCGGAATCATCAAGCCAAAAAACACAAGACATGGGAAGGAGATGGTGTACTTGTAGTATCGAGCGATGGATCAAGAGCTACTTTGTATGATTCTACTGACGGGAGACAGTGCGCCTCATAACTCGTCTGTCACTCTTCTCTCTCAATCCTCTTTCATGTAGAATTGGTGCCGGGAAAACTGAGATGCCCTTGTTCAACGAAAAAGTCGTCAACGTTGGTGGCAAAAATGTTGGACTTGACCGAAAGATCACAAAACAAGAGTACCTTTCTGGGATATGCTTTGGCTCGAACTCAGCACTCATTGGCCAATCGACACAAAATGCTGTCAAGCATACGGCTGGCAAAGTTTTCAAACCTCCGGCCATGCGTAAACCCAGCCTCAATACTGAATCAGCAAATGAATCGCCTATGAATCTCACCTCGCATTCCCTTCCCCGTATGCCTTCTCTACCAATGCCATCTCCTTCCAAGGACCGCGAAGATCGAAGCGAGACTCAAAAAACATCCTCAGGTCCATTGTTTTGGGCCGTAAATTGGTCAGTCTGACTAATAGTTCTTCGCCTTGATGTTCATACTCTCGTAGGCGTAAAACACAGTCAAGCAGTAAAAAACAGATCACCTGGGAAGGAGACGCGTTCATTTCTTGTATCGATCAGAAGATAAGCATGTTATCGGAGGAAGGCAAATTGCAAGTTTTAGTTTCAATGTTCATTTCGGACCAGCAAATGATAGTCAACTTACAGAATTGGCGCATCTGTTTGCAAAAACCATCAACACCGATCTGGAGATCGTTGCTTTGTGGGCGGAAAAGAGCTTGTATTATTGAACGAAGTCTCCGCCGAAGCTTTGCCATTTACGAATAAATATGCCCCGGTAGAGAACGAACCTGCACCTGTTCCGCCTTCACCCGCTCTTCCATCTTTAAATCGGTGTGTTCCTCCTGCATCATTCTATGCAGTGCCCCCTCGTCTGAAAAAGTCTATTGGTCCCTTGTACGTATTTAGACTCTTCACTGCTTCATCGACGCTGAACAGAGTGTTATAGACATGACCCCGACGCTGAAGACGCAGTTGTCATGAAGCCACCTACCAAAGAGCATATGGACCGCTATAACAAGAAGTGTGTCCCATTTTGTCAATTGTACCGATGGGCTCACCTTGAACATGTGCAGACAACGACCGGTTGTACCAGTCGTTCTAGATCCTATCCTTGCTCGACGTTTGCGGCCCCACCAGCGAGAGGGTTTGTCAACGCCTTTGGACTTGAGAGGACTCGAATTGACGCGTAGCCTGACTAGGTGTTAAATTCATGTATGAGTGCGTCATGGGTCTTCGGAAACATGAGGGCCAAGGATGTATCCTTGCGGATGAAATGTATGTTACCTCTTCTTATGGGTTATGCGCTCAAATTTTTTGCTATCAGGGGTCTTGGGAAGACACTGCAAGTACGTGTCTCATCTCATATGGTCTATATGAAGATCAAATCGACCATTCTCCTGCAGACAATCACCTTAGTTTGGACTTTGCTTCGTAGGTGGATTTGGGACATAATATTCACTTGCATTAAAACGATCCTGATGGCAGGGCAAAATGCATACGCTGGCGCAGGGCCCGTAATCAGTAAAGTGCTCATTGTCTGTCCTGTCACTTTAATCAACGTGAGTATTTATATGCTCGTACTCCTGCTTCGCCCACTGACCCCTAGCCAGAATTGGAAAGCCGAATTCCATAAATGGCTAGGTCGGGACCGTGTCGGTGTAAGCATATGCGACAGGAATACAGACACTACAAAAACGTTTGCCAGTTCGTGAGTTGCGGTAGGTTTCCAGTACAATCATTTTCCAATGATCGTCATAGACCACGGCAGCAAGTATTGATAGTAGGTTATGAGAGACTTCGGACTATAATGTAAGTATCTATTCCCAAAAATCGTAGGTCTCAGATTTACTTTGTCAAAGGAAGGAGATTGCGACGTGCGGGTCAGTCCTCTTTCCAGTCAAATTTCGAAGAATTGCGTCTCATGTACGAGTGCAGAGTTGGCCTGGTTGTTTGTGACGAAGGTCTGAGTCAAATCAACTAGGAGTGTAGGACACGCAGTGACACATTTTCTTTTAGGACATAGACTCAAGTCTTCGAAGGCCAAAACATCGGTTATATTCAAACAACTTGGTACTCTTCGCAGAATAATCCTATCCGGCACCCCCATACAAAATGACCTCGGCGAATTTCATTCGATGGTAAGCTGCTCCAGTTGAATCTCGCTTCCTTCCAACATCTTTTAGGTGGATTTTTGCAATCCAGGATTATTAGGTATGACCATATTTTCTCTCCTGCGCTAATTTCTGTCATGAAGAACTGTTAGACGAATATTCCGCGTTTCGTAGGCTATATGAGGTGCCGATCATGAAAAGCCGTGCGCCTGGATGCACAACGAAAGAGTTGGAACTAGGTGAGAAGCGTTCTGCTCAGGTTTGTCGCTTGTATTTTACTAGTTATATGTGTCATTGATAACTTTCCAAGCTCTCTAACATAGCAAAGAGCTTTGTTCTTCGCCGTGAAGCGTCCATATTGGGCAACTACCTACCCCCGAAGCGTATGTATGACTTTTTTTAATCACAGGTCTGGCAACTGATGATGGATTGATTAGATGAATATGTTGTGTTCGTGACGCCTACCGAACTGCAACTGTCAATATATGCCAAGGTACTCGACCCGAACAAAGTTGACGATTTCGTAGAATCCAACTCTACCGCTGAGTCACTAGCCTTGATAAATATCCTCACGAAAATTAGCAGCAGTCCCATCCTCTTGAAAGCAACAATGGATAAAGAACAATCTAAATCCAAGAGTGAAGGACTGAGACATAACAATGTTCAAGAGGCTCTTAAGTTATTGCCCGCGAGCTGTGAGATCGAGGACCTAACTCTGAGTGGTCTGCAGTTGCTTCGGTTTTTCAAAGAATTCTGCTAACTGAAAATCCATCTCCAGGAAAAATGATTGCCGTATCCAAATTACTGGCCTTTGTGAAACAGGTAATATATGTCTACTTTATTGTGAGTCGTTCACTGACCTGTTTCTAGGAAAGCGAAGAAAAATGTGTGCTTGTCTCCCACTACACATCGACGCTCAACATATTGGAGAGTTTCTGCAAAAAAAAGAACTACAGCTACTTTCGCTTGGACGGGTCAGTCGTGGTTGCTATTCACTGTGCTGCTCTCTCACATCTGAGAGCCAGACAAACACCTGCTGCGAAACGGCAAGAATACGTGACAACATTCAACAAGACAAATCAAAGAACGAGCTGTGGGTTCGATCTTCTTACTGGTCAAACCGTGGCTTATACTTCCAATGGTAGTCATATTCCTTCTCAGTTCAAAAGCTGGAGGAACTGGAATCAACCTCATCGGTGAGACCTTCTGATCTATGAAGATACAAGTTGGAATTGACAATCTGCAGGGGCTTCCCGTTTATGCCTCATTGATTCTGACTGGAACCCGAGGTAAGGCCTCGTCAAGAATCAACTATAATGAACTGGA
Source organism: Lentinula aff. lateritia (assembly GCA_027886305.1). NCBI lineage: Eukaryota > Fungi > Basidiomycota > Agaricomycetes > Agaricales > Omphalotaceae > Lentinula > Lentinula aff. lateritia. The sequence continues at coordinate 15,680 of MU795507.1, read as the reverse complement.
TATGCTAATCGTTCTCTCATAGCCATGATCTGCAAGCTATGGCTCGTTGTCATCGGTATTTACTTGCAGTAAAAATTATACCTGATTTCACAATCGACCTTCAACAGCGACGGGCAAAAACGACCTGTATTCATTTACCGATTCTTAACCGCTGGAACTATAGACGGTCAGTGTGATTTTTGCATCGTTGAATTCTGCTGAAAATCTGCACATCACAGAAAAAATCTACCAACGCCAGATTATTAAACTTGGTCTCAGTAACGGTACATTGAGTTCTGCATGTCTCCTCCTTTTATTCATGTATTTTCTACAACAGCACTCATGGGCTCAGTGAGTGGATTGTCATTCGAAGTGATATCCGTGCCGAGTAATCTATCTAGGATAACAGCAAAGCCAAATCGAAAGCCGATTCCTTCACTCGAAAAGATGTGGGTTGTCTGCTTTCCTCTGATCATAAAATCTGACTTGCCGTTATCAGTTGCGTGACATCTTCCGAGTGCATCCGGAAACGTCCAGTAACACACATGATCTACTAGAATGTATTTGCGAAAATGGTTTGGAGGACGACACCTTGGATGATGGCACGAATGACATTCGATCGGAATGTCCAAAGGGCTTCATGGCGGCATCACAAGTCAATTCACATTCGGAGATCCACGAGATCATGGAGGTAAATCTCTTCCGTTTTTGTCTATCTTTACTCACCAAGGTGCAGTACCTTAAAAGGAAGAAAACCAGTCTCGCTTCACTAGAGGAGTGGAAACATATCAACTGTTTGAAACAAGATGCCTTTAAGGAGGTGAAAGATGATTTGCTCCGTCGAATGCTGTACGTCAAACCCAAGAAAGAATTAGTGAGTCATACCGGGACCGTGACCGAGCAGATATTGCATTCCGTCGACCTAGAGAACTTGGGCGAGATGGAACCTCTCACGGCTCGTACAGTGCCAGGAGGCACGGTATCTTTTCTGTTTGAACGCAGCTCTGTTGATGCTGGTGAAGCGACGTCGGAGGAAGAATAAAGCGGGAGGGTAGCTGACTCAGGCAAGCTATGAATGAAGAGATCGTTCTCCCTTCGTGCGTACGAAAGACAAAAGAATCAATTAAGGACATGACAATGGTATAGTACGAGAATCAAACGGGATCTCTCAGGCGCAGCACGACTGAAAATCCCCTTCAATCACCGAAAGTCGAAAGAAAATAACATACGGGGACATGAATGGTATACTACGAGAATCGAACGGGACTTCAGAAGCAGTTTAAACAGACAACGCAGCTGAAATTATCCCCTTCAATCATCGTAGTTAAGAACCAAAGATTTGAAATCAAAACTTGAAGCAAGATGAGCATAGGCAACCGGAAGAATTGAAAAATCCATAAAATCAAGACGCATGTTGAAATGCGGATAGAGAATGAACTTGAAGGCTTGTTGGAAGCCCTGCCCGAATATTCAAATCGCACCATAAACAAGTTTTCCATCCACAGCCGTTGCCAGCACCTTGGTGGAAAGAATTTCAGGCACAGGGATGGACATAATGTCTTGCGAGAACACCACGAAATCTGCTCGTTTTCCGACCTCCAAAGAACCCAATATGGACTCAGTGAATGAGGCATAAGCCGGATCAATAGTCATTCCTATTGGAGCATACTATCAAAAAAGGCCGAATTGGATTGGACTGAATGTTCACCGCACCTCGTAGTGCTTCCTCCCGAGTCAATCGTTGTTCAGGAAACCTATGGAAAATTGGCGATTAAAATATAAATGGTACGGTGTTCCAAAAACATACCAGCCGTCAGTTCCGTGAGGCGAGTCACCGTCGAGAGTAAGACGAGAGATAGCGGCATAAAATCCAGCCAAAGGATTCAGATCTTCTACAGGCGCATCTGAGCCCAAGGTAATCCGTGCACCACTCTCGATTAAGGTCCGGAAAGCATAAAGGTTCTTCACCCGCTCTGGCCCCTGTTCTCAAGTAAAAAGTCAGAGACTAGATGCAGACGTTAACTTGACGAACCAAACGGTCTTCCGCGAAAAGCATATCACTGATACTTTTAGTACCTTTATCAGTCAATCAGAGTTAATAACACGTTCCTGTAAACTCACGCATGAGTAGGCTGGACACTTGCAATAACTATTCTAGACACATTAGATGATCCGTCTTCTGGAATGTTAGATGGGAATACTTGCCGCCGAGTTTTCCGACACGATGCATGTCTGCTTTGGTCATTAATTGGGCATGTTCTAATCGAGGTCGTAATGCAGTAACGTTGACTCCATTCAGAGAGGCTTCGAAAGCGTCGACGACCAGACCATTTGCTCGATCACCAATAGCATGAACATTCTAGAAAAAATCGGGATACAGCCACAGGTATATATGATTGCACCTTACCACTTGCCATCCATCTCTCAAAAATAGCGGAATGTATTTGAAAAGAACGTCCTTGTCTATCCTCATTAAGCCATTCGTGATAGAATTATCCGCATAAGGCTCATATAGCTGTAGAGTGAAAGCAATCAGCTGGGAATGAAAGAATGAACTGCGTTCGTACCGCGGCACCTCCTGTTCGAAGAGCACCTATCCGAAACCGAAAAAGTCAGAGTCAATGTCGCGCGAGTGGCGAGTGACGTAGCATATGGTTTATACTTACCATCTGCAAAAATCTTGACACTCCTTGCAGTCAACCTTTCGTCTCCGGTGGCAATGAGGGGCTGAGTGGTGTTTCCCCAATAGTCACCATTCTCATCGAAATATGACATTCCATATAAGCGGATCTGTGAGAAGTTAGCATCAGTCCATACTCCTTGAGAATAAGGTCGTGAGAGTCACCGGAAGTATTCTTCGCCGAGCTTCTCTGACCTCGAACAATTCAACAAGGGAACAGGCAATACTTGAGTGGATAACACTAACTGTTTGAAGAACTTCAACGAAGCAGGATCCAGACCGGCATCGTGTATCGATGTTAGGCCGAACTTGACGGCATTCTGAATCGCAGAATCGAAGCGCCTCAGAAGATCGTTCTCGAGTAATTTCGGCTGTTTGACCAATTCCTGAGCGTTATCCAAAAACATTCCTACACAGGTTTAGTAGAGATTTTGCAGGAAGAATGTAACAATCGACCTGTTGGTTTTCCAGAGGCATCTCGAACAATAAGACCTCCATCAACCTCTTCAGGGAAAGGCAGACTGGACTCTAGTGCCTTTTGTGAGAGCCAGAGTGCATGGCAGTCCTTGCTCTGCAGGACAACTGGACGACCACGAATGACAGGATCCAATTCAAGGTCTTCCTGCAAAACACAGTGAAAACCATGATGAAATATCTTGAATCATGTACAAACAGCAGTTGGCCAAGCTCCACTGGCCCAAGATGTATGGTCCCAACCTCCCCCAAGCACGAACTTGGATTTATCTGAATGTATATCGGCGTTGGAGAGAATGTAATTTCGAACTCGAGCAACGGTTTCTGTTTTTTATTTTTATCTTACGAGGGTCTAAGGTTCAGGAGAGAAGATGAACAGACCATTGACCGTCTTCGTGCCTTCCAAAGGTAGCTGGAGAGTGGCGCCATATTCTAGTATGTGAGCATGGGAGTCTGAAACATACAATCAACTTTGAAAACCCGAAGAATATCGGCTGCACACACTGACCAGTTAGACCGGGCACCACAATGGCACCAGGTTGAATATACCGTACTGACGGAAGAGCGCGGTATTTGCTGAAAAACCCCGCAATGGAGTCTTGCCACTGCTGCTGAATTTGGGCTACGAAGATGAGTCGTGGCAACGGTGGCAATAAAAGTTAGTCCCTACCGAGAGATCCGGTATGTGTTATGACGGCGTTATGTATTAACATGCACTGGACACGGGAGTTGGCATCATCCACAGTATATATTTTTTCAGTGTCCTCCGGAGAACAAAGCACATAACTGGTGCGCGACTGCCATTCAAGGCTCCCTCTAAAAAGAAAGAAAGCAGCCACACTGAGTGCCACCACCAAGAACTGCATGGAACGATCGAGGAAATAGTTAGAAGCTACCATGGCACTCGGCGTCTCTACTTCGTGTTTTGTAGTCTCGTCAGAGCGCTGCTTCGCCATGGAAGGAAATAAAAGAGAAAGAATCGCTAAATCACGATTCAAAGTCAAAAGTGCACACCTTTCCTTGACGCCTGTCCAAGAAATTACATAGACGCCTAGATTATACCAGCATGAGGCCACTTTTGGGCGTTAGTGGGCTGTTCTAAATGCAAATCTATTCATATAAACTCTGGACACCTTGAAAAACATAGTACTTGGAGATTGAAAGAAAGAAAGATTGAATAATGAACTGGTAAAAAATCAATGGTTCAAGTTGCATGTGACGAACAAGTGCACAAGGATAGATACACGGGCGCCTAAGAATTCAAGCGACACGTTAACACTGAACATACACCTGGATGGAATCGCTCATCCGTCGAACTTCGCAGGCATTTCTATTATCTGTTACCTCTCATAGGATCTTAGTATATGGCCTTCTTTCCTCCTTTGCAGTCCTTGCTACGATTGGAAATGCACTCAAAAGCCACAGCAACTTCTACTCCGTCACCATCTACCTTTCCAAAAGCAGCCGGAGCATTCTAGTTAGAGATCTTCTCAGAACTTGCAACACTGCACTGACGATACTCCTATAGATTTTGGCCAACTTCTCCTTTCTAATGGCGTTGGTTGGAGGTCATGTCGTTCAAAGAATATTCTTTGGCTCCCTTCGGCCGAACGAAGTTGAGGTGAGAAAGGCGTCTTTCCCTACCGAATCCGGGCTTACTTCAAGGGGTAGAGACTCTACGAGCGCTTATGGTTCTTCATCACAGAGTCCCTGCTTGCGTTTACGATTTTCCGGGATGAATTTGATATACCTTTTGCTATCATGTTCGGCTTTCTGCTCTTCGTCAAGTCCTTTCATTGGCTTGCCAATGATCGTATTGAGTGGGTATGAATGAAATTCAATGCCCGTTGTTTAGGCTGCTCATGACTTGTGCTCTTTCAGATGGATCAAAGGCCTTACCCTGGACCCCCTCTGCTATTCCACGTCCGGATGTCCGTTTTGTTCGCTATCCTCTGGACGACTGACCTCCTAATGTTCTTAATCGCGGTGGAGAACACCATTGCTCACGGGGTTGGCGGGATGGTCCTCTTCGCAAGCGAGGCAAATTCTCTTCGTATATCTACGCGCTAAACTTCTTAATACTCTTTACAGTATGGTATCTTGATGGCCACCGTGACGAATACCATATCAAAATATCTCCTATCAGCGTATGATTTCCGCCGAGCAGGTCAAAGAGGAGGGGAAGCCGCACCTCCATGGGAAAATAAGAGCATGTGGATCTTTTACATCGAACTCGCCACCGGTGAGACCGTTCCTTACGGAAATGTGCGTTATTCAGACTAACTCTCCCGAATTAGATTTTCTCAAATTGACCATATATCTTGTGTTCTTCACCATTATCATTACATTCTATGGGCTCCCTCTCAACATTGTCCGCGATGTTTACATTACTGCCCGGTCATTCATCACACGCCTCAGGGCCCTTCATAGATATCAAACTGCAACACGGAACATGGATCAGAGGTATCCAAACGCTACCGAGGAAGAAATGGCCGCAATGTCTGATCGCACCTGTATTATTTGCCGGGAAGAAATGTTGATCCAAAGACCGGGTGCACCTGCTACTGAAGGTCCAAATATGACGCCAAAGAAACTGCCTTGTGGACACGTTTTCCATTTCTACTGTCTGCGCTCATGGTTGGAACGGCAGCAAAGTTGTCCCACATGGTAATAATTTGCACTCATACTACATGAGATTTTCCATGTCTGATTTTCTCTCTTCTCATAGCCGTCGAACGGTTCTTGATAATGATCCCCAACAGGGAGTTGGTCGTAATGATCCCGTCCCTCCTGCACCCCAGCAACCTGCTCCGGGGCAGCTTGCTGGCGGAATAGGCGCTCAAGGTTTAAATGGTCCTGCCGTTGCTGTGAACAACCCTCTAGGCCTCATGGGTAGACTTTTCGGAGTTCAAGCGCAAGCGCGTAGAGCTCTAGATGGAGGCCAGCTTCCAAATGATATCAATGCCCCTGGGCAATCGGGGGGGATAGTAATTCAGTACAATATTCACTACCAGCCTGGACAACAACAATTTAATCCTCAGACACTGGCTGAGCCTCTCCAATCTGTTCCTCAACTTCAAGGTTTCCGGGGCCCAAGGGACATTTGGCACGCATGGCCTCAACCTGGTCTTGGTGAAGCCGGTCGAGATAATGCTCCCGTCGAAGATCCGGTGGCTTCTCCCTCTGTTGAATCGGGCGTCAGTCCTAGAGAAGCAGCTGCTCTTGCTGCTTCTCGGCGTATGACTGAAAAAACTGGCTCAGGTATCTATAGGGATTCTTCTGTGAACCATGGTTCAAATATTGGACGGGCCCCACATCCGACTGCTCCAGCTCTTATTCCATTATTTGACTTCGATTCACAGCGCCTGGAGCTCACTTCCACCTTGTCCCACGCTGGGCATTCAACACCTGATGATACTTTTCCCAGTGGCCCATCTTCTTTGGTGGCGTCATTGAGCGATCAGCAGCTAGCGCTCATGGATCAAACTACCAGGGAGGCTATAGATGAGCGCCTGATAGTATTGGAAGGTGTATCTACTGCGGTATATCGCTGTATCGACGATCTCGTGAGGATGCGAAGCGCTTTACCTCCTCTTAGAGATATCAGTAGCGCTCAATTATCCCAGACAGCGACCACCCTGGCCGAATCAGCGGAGGACACGGATCCCCATAACCCTCAAATTTTGGTTAAATCTGAGTTGAATGAATGAGCAAATGGGCTCTGGTTCAACCGAAAAGATTGTATGGTATCGAAGTGTTGACTTACGCAAAGCAATAGAACATTGAATATTGATGAAAACCTATTTACATTTTCTCTGCGAGTGCTAGATTTACCCGAGTTTTGACGAGTTCTGCGTCCACAAGAGAGCGATCCACTCTATTGTAAAATTCCTTGAAGATCTTTCCCGTCGCTTTCCTGGTATCGCTGTCGCTGGGAGTATGTGACAATGAATTGAGAATGTCTTGGATGTTTTTATCAATTTCCACGGTGGAGAGTAATGGAGGAAGAAACTGCTCGAGAAGGAAGGCTTCCGCAACCTCCTTCTCTGCGAGGTCAGGTCGGCCCGCTTGCGTATACTGTGTCGCTGCATCATGCTAGTTAAATAAGTAAGATTCAGTTGCAATATACACACATCATACACTTACCCTTTGTGCGGAGGCTTTCCGGAGAATGGTCATAATGTTCGAGGATGGCACTGGCTTGTTTTCAGCCTTGTCGGCCGCGTTTATTTCTGCAAGTATAGACTGGGGAGTATCAGTACGGCGATAACAAGACAGGCAGGAAGGCACTGACACGAAGTGTCGTTGAAGCAGATATATTTTTGGTCTATGCGAATTAGTGTGAACTTCAGCTTTGTTGTGTTATAATTATGCGGAAACATACGCGCATTGCATCCTTGACGCGCGCTTGGAGAACATCACGTATTTCTGATGTAGACTCCGGGCTCACAGTGCTATACACCCTCCGTGAAAAAGGGGACAGGAGACACCTGCTTCTGTGCGCCAACATGAGAAGCAGAGAAGAGAGAAATTGGCACGTGGTACGGCGCTGAAGCGCTGAAGGTTTAATGGCTCATCCTCTACCAGAACCAAGTACAATACTGTCAGCTATTCGTTGTTCTTCTCGTGCTCTACGGAAAAGTGCCAACATAACTGTGTGTTTTGTTTCTGATTTTATCGTCGGATGTCTTCATTTTCGCAATAGATTTCTCAACCAGCAATCGAACGATTACTGAAATCTCCTGTTTTCCTCACTTCATTCCAACGAGTCTCGGCCCAACATGGTCTTGCTTTGCCTCTCAAATTTTCGTCTCCCCTTGATGAGCTGAATGTAATCTCCATAATTTCACTGCTCAATTTCGGTTCGGCTTACCGCATTCCTTTGCACACCGAAACTGGACGAGGAGCTTGGGACAACATTCGACTCCTTGTCTTCTCCATCTTCATTGGAGGATCCGAAGGAGATTTGTTATCTGCGAAAGGAATGCAACAGCTAAATGAAGCCAAAGTTGCAGAGCTGATGAGGATTAATGTTTATATCGAAAAACCCCACACAGAGATCCCTGGTGTAACTATTGCAGAGCTCGGAGGTCCATTGTATGAGCTTGTCAAGCTCATCTCCCATGTCCTTGTCGAGACTGGAGAACTGCTTGAAAAAGCTGGCTATCCCAACCTTGGTGCCTTCGTCGTTGAAGCGCTGAAAGAAGGGGCGCGAGTTACCAAGAAGCAGACAAGTGATGTGCAAGTTGTCCTCGATCGGGTTAGTTTCATCCGATATTCGTGCTTCAATAAATCTGCACAAGTTGTTGATCACTACTATGTAGCTCATACGTTTCATCCCAGCCTTTCAAGATTGCAACATAGTAAATGGACATTGTGAATCAATTCCTTGATGTGCCTTTAGCTTTTGAAACTGACCACCTTCGATTTCATCATATAGCTGTCTACCTATTCAAAAAAGCTTTGTTTCTTATCCATGCCATCACAATCAGATTTGGATCCTTGTCTCCACCACCATTTCCGGTCCCTAACACCTCTCAAGTCCCTGTTTTTGCAGACGACGTTCTTCCATCGTTGCTCATCCATCTTGGAGTAATTGAACTGCCACCATCGTTTCAGTCTATCTTTCCAGATGCCAAGTCTTCAGAAACGTTGATTTCACTGCTGGCAGAGACTGTTTCAGAGCCAAACTTATCTGGATCGCCACCGAATGAAGGACCAGTTCTCACAACGGATCAGGCATGTATCTTACGTGCAGCGGCTGTGGATGCCTGTGAAATGATCGTTGAGAAGGCTCGCGAATTGAATGAACCCAGCTGGAGAAAAAATATTCGACTGACCGAATTAGATATGTGGTTATGGTCTATCGCAAAGGACAGAGCAGATTATCGGAGACTGGAGAGGTTCGTGTTGAGGGACACCGTGTTTTTCTGACGGAACAGAATCGGAATTATTCACGCGCACTGACTACTATTAGTAAAGTACTGACCCTGCCGAAGATACGAGTCGTTGCAGGCCGTTACTTCGTCCTGTATGATATTGTTGATTGACCAGTACATATCACGTCAGTAGAAATGAATGCTGGTCTGGTATCCACAACAACTGCGGTTGTGATAAAAAGTGCTTTACTAAAAGCTTGTTCATCACCGGTACCATACTTCTTTCCACAAATCTCACCTCACATTGATCTGATCTAGACCGAATAACTATCGTTCTAGTCCTCTATGTCGCTTTCTCCGGAAATCGAGACCTTCTCGACTCCTCCTACTACCCCAGGGTTCGCTGCTTTTCAGGACGCCTCCATTCGTCCGTCGCTTTCCAGAAAAGGCAGTCGTCCGTCCTCACTCCAACTTGCTCACCAGGGCTGGAATCCAGATATCGTCGTTGAAGAATCATCGCCGGTACTCACCAGGAATTCCGAAAACGGCCAATCAATTACGTCCTCGATGTCGAAAGACCAGACTGCTACTCCAACATCGAGCACGTCAACTAGAGCGTCTTCCACCTTGCCCTCTATTCCTTCATCTTCTTCCTCTACAACGCATCTGGCCAACGGCCATACTCACCGTCCCCTTGACTCACCCTGCTTCGTGCACTCTCAGCTTGATAAGGGTGCTTCTCTTAGCGACTGGCTTCGCAACAAGCAAAATGGCATTTTAAACAATGGATCTAGTGATGTTGGAGTGTCGAAGTCATTACAAGATTCTTCTCCAACATCTACTTCCGGAATGTCTTCAGCAAGCTCGCTCATGTCCAGCATAGACGACGAGGATGAGTTTGGCGGTAATCTGACCAAGCAGCTTGCTGAGACTGCTGTCGGTGTTAGGGAGATGAGTAAACAGCTCGGTACGTCACATTCCTGAGTCTCCCCATAAATTGCAGAGTTTATCGTTTCTCTAGGACGAGCTCGCATACGGTCCAATATACAGAACATCTTGATAATCACGAAAGCCAGAGATAATAGGCTGATAAAGCTTACTCGACAGCTTGCATTGTATCTGATGCTCAAGCCCCGCCCGGCACAAAAGCGTGGCCTTGTTGTGTACGTCTTCTGTTGATATGGTTAGTGCATCGCTTGACTTGTTAGATCGCAGTTATGTGGACAATCAACTTAGACACTCTCGTCGGTTCGATGCAGTTGGTATCGAACGCGATCATCCTGAACTCTTTATTCCGTTTCCCCATCGTCGTACGTCCAGCAGTGCATCGTTGGCTTCTATGTCCTCTGCGTCCTTATCAAGAGAAGATTTCACTATCAAGGACGAAGGACAGCTGAGATATTGGACCAGTGCAATGTGCAACCAAAGCCCGCATTTATTTGACTTTGTGATAACCGTTCGTGCGGTCCTTTGATTTGCGCTGCAACTTTTTACCTTACATTTTGATGTAGCTTGGAGGCGACGGGACTGTCCTGTTCACATCATGGCTTTTCCAACGAATCGTTCCGCCAGTCCTTCCTTTTGCGCTTGGCTCATTGGGTTTCCTCACCAATTTCGATTTTGCAGACCATCAGGCTGTCATGGATTCCGCTATAGATTCTGGCATCCGAGTCAACTTGCGGATGCGGTTTACATGTACTGTCTATCGTGCAGTAACAAATGAATTCAAAGGACGGAAGGCCGTCAAAAAAGGCGAGACGGGAGAAATTCTAATGCGCAATATAGAACAAGACGGTTGGGAAGCCTTGGAGGGGGGCTGGTCTGGAAGCTTCACTGCACCAGAAAACGGCAAAGTTGGAAGGGATAAAGAGATTATGTGTTTTACCACTAGGCCTGTTGAAACTTTCGAGGTATTGAATGACCTCGTTGTCGACAGAGGCCCTTCTCCCTACGTAAGTCTGCTGGAGCTTTTTGGTACGTTTTTTTTTCAAACCGTTTTCAGAGGCAGAAAATGACAGTTTCTTAGGTGATGAACACCACATGACCACTGTTCAAGCTGATGGTTTAACAGTATCGACACCTACAGGGTCCACCGCATATTCAGTGAGCCAAATCGCATTAATTGTGTACCTGCCCTCTAATTGCCCTCAAAAGCTTTCTGCGGGAGGTTCTCTCGTTCACCCAGAAATACCAGCTCTTTTGATTACCCCAATTTGTCCCCATACCCTTTCTTTCCGTCCAATGCTTCTGCCCGATAGTATGGAACTCCGTATATGTGTTCCCTACAATTCAAGAAGCACTGCTTGGGCTTCCTTTGATGGTCGTGGTCGAGTTGAATTAAAACGTTCGTCTTTCACCGTAACATTATTGGGTTATGATTGGTCTTAACATTCTTGTACAGAAGGCGACCACATCAAGGTTACTGCTTCCAAATATCCATTCCCGACCGTCTGTGCCGATAAACAGTCGACGGATTGGTTTCACGCCATCTCACGTACCTTGAAATGGAATGAACGCGAGAGACAAAAATCATTCGTGGTGGTGGAAGAGGGCCCGGAAAAAGTTAAGAAACAAAAGAAAGTTGAAACGACGGGGCGTGACGGAACGCCCAAACCCACACAAGTGGAGGAGGCAGAATCCCTGGACGACGAAGAAGAGGACGAGGTCTCTGACGAGGAAGAAGAAGACAAATTTGACATTGATGACTCGTCGCCTGAAGCTGCTGCTGCATCAGTGATTTCAGGACAAGTAACCAACGTATTATCAAAGCGGGACCAAGCCGTTGGACACGAAAAGGCGAATGAACTCGTTGCCGAAGAACAGTTGCATAAAGCTTTATCTCTTTCTGGCTTGAAACCACGACGACATACCCCTAGATCACGTTCCACCTCCCCATCGGGTTTGCGGTCAGGAATTGACTCTCCGAGTCGCTACGCTGGACTGCCTCCACACCCTCCTGTTAGTGTCCTTCGCCACGTTGAATTCGCGCCTGAATCGTCAGATGAATCCTACGGACAAAACGGTGCACGGGACGAACTCTTTGCACACCACAAAGCGAGTGCCAAGAGTCGGATCCCGAAGGAGAGAGAAGATGTGAAAACACCTACAGCTTCAAACTCAGTGTATTCTCGTAATCGGAGTCGCGGGCGAGCGCATTCTCGCACTAGATCTGGCGAGTATGTCGGGCATCGCGCATTTGCTGTTTGGGGGCAAGACGAGAGCGATAGCAATGCCAGCGATAGCGATGCCAACTGAAGAGGAAAAATCAAGAGCATCATGTACGAGTAGAATTTCTGGGATGTAAAAACAATTTGGATAACAATTTAGACATGCGTTGAGCCCCTCAGCTGAAACAAGCCAGTCATTTTAAACGTCGTTGCGTCGTTGCGTCGTTTGTTGGATTCATCCGGGAACATAGCATAAGCATTCCATAAACCGAGTTGTTATAGGGGAAGAATACATAGTGATATACACATTTAACCACGCTTCTTCGACACACCAACAGTCTTTCCACGACGACCTGGAAAAAGTTAATCTTACTTAAAAGGCGATATGATTCAAGAAACGTACCAGTTGTCTTGGTGTGCTGACCCCTCACACGGAGACCCCAGTAGTGCCGAAGACCACGATGTGCCCTGATTTTCTTTAATCGCTCCAGGTCGTCACGAAGTTTGGAGTCAACATTGTTGGAGAGGATCTGGTAATCCTTGCCATCAACAATATCCTTTTGTCTACTCAAGAACCATGTAGGAATCTTGAACTGGGTGGGGTTCTGCATGATCGTGACAATTCGCTCGAGCTCATCAGAGTTGAGTTCACCGGCACTGGTAAAAAAAAACCCGTCGTCAAATGTTTATCGAACTATCAGGGAAAGGATAAGGTAGCGCACCGCTTGTTGAGGTCAACATCAGCCTTTTTGCACACAATGTTGGAGTATCGACGACCGACACCCTTGATCTCGGTCAAGGCGTACATAATTTTGCGCTTTCCATCCACATTGGTGTTGAGCAGACGCAAAATGTGCTGCGTGATGTGAGAATGAATGTTAGGATTATTGAAGCAAGTCACTTGCCTGGAATTGTTGGTGGGCTTCCGGTACAACGAGAGACATGGCTGGATGAAAGAAAGCAAGTCAGTTCACTGCCCAAAGTTCATCCACCGCGCTTGAAACCAATCCAGCCTCTTTCCACATGATTTTTCCAGCCACTTCCACTTGTTCCATCCATAATGTAGCCTTCTCATCTCAACGATCTTTCTGCTGGTGAAATAAGAGCTTACTTGTCAGTAGAGGGCGTTTGTCGGGCAGTAGGCTCGTCGCGAACGAAATCCCTTCGATATATTTGCTTACGTAGTGAGGGCGCTTATACAACTATGTGGGTAGGTTATGGGCACTCCCACCAAACTTTTCGTCCACTGACGAAGCGGGCGCTTATTTCAATCTATTCAAAATTGTCTCCGAAACAACTCCAACTTCACTTTCCTTCAGTTAATCATCTGCAGTTAATCAAAAAATATTGATTAAATATTATTACTTATAATAATCTTCCTCTGAATCATACCCATCCAAGTCAAATCCTTCCAAATCCTGCACAGTAATCCCCAGATGTCATATGCATGCAATTCACCCCATACGCTTCCCGGCCCGGCCCGGAGCGGCCGGACTTCGGAATAATTACCTTGTGACTGATTTATTATTCCGAGCTTTCATCGAGGTCTTGTGACTGTATTTGGGATGTATCAACACTACAAAAAATTATGTGTTTGTCCCTGCTTGGTCCAATCATTCCGATTGGCTAGACAAATTTTGTCTTAACATAAATGCACATGCAACATTCAATTGACATCACAGACGAAGGAAGCAAGTGGGTGGAGCAGAGCGACGCCCCGAGCGTAACTAAGCTGTGCATCGCACGGGTTACTGCTAGTATAAGCTAGATCCTTTAGCGCCGCGCCCCGCACGGCAGTCCCCGACTCTGAAAGTGAATATTTTGGTTGAATAACTTGAAAATCGTGAAATACTGTTAAACTCACCCTGAAGCCAGCTCTGAGCAGTGCACCAGAAACCCCGAAGGCATTGCACATTTGCCTCATTTTGAATCAGGCTGCAAAAGGTTGCAAACCAGTGTGCTGGAACCCCCGAAAGGCACTACACATTTGTGTCACTAGACCACTACCATCACAAAAACTCACGACTTTTGATTGCTATTTGGTGCTTACAGGGACCTCCTCTTTCAGAGTCGGTGAATACTACGTTGTAGTCAAGCTTGAAATCAAGTGTACCACCTTATCCCACTCTTTAATATCTTCTTTACCCTTTGCTTCCAAGCTGTTCTGGACTCCCGGATCACAGGAACCCCATATAGGCTGCTCATGTTAAGATCATGTACACCGTGTAACTGTGCCAGAGGTCACAGGTGTCTAAGAGCGGAAGAACGAGTGGGACAGTAGTGAAGTTATTAACAACACCGCTGTTACGCCGTTAGTCCCCGGAGATCGAGAGTGTAGAAGGGAGGAGCTAGTAGCAGCCAAGTCGGAGCGGCGGTAACACCGGTGACGAGGAGCGAACCAAAGAATGTCTAAGTCCTAAGGTTATAGTAGAGAGTACTTCAAGGCGATGAGCCTGAAGACTTAGGAGAGCACAGAGTTAAGGAGGGAATCTAAGTCGATAATTAAACTGAGGAACTACAGTAGCGTACAGGCAGTATTTATATCTACGGAACGGCGCATTGGTGTGGAGCACCAGACTAACTACTAGGAGCTATACGTATAGTACCTGCAGGGTAAAGTAAAAGACAATAAGGAGAGACTAGAATGAAAGGGTATGTGTAGCGAGAAAGAACAATAAGAGTGAGATTACAATAAAGGGTAAATCTTCGGAATACCGAGCGGCGGTATGGAGGCCCGAGGCATGGACTTGACAGCTCATACCAACATTGTACTCTTGTCATTACATTCCCGGGGACATCAACAGTGTGTAAAGGGTGTTGCTAATAGCTTCACCAACGTCTCACTCCCAGTGTGTACTACAGGCCAATACTCAGCTCCAGTCCTCGGAATTATCCCGGGCCATTCCAGGCCATATCCGACCTCAGAACCTCTATATTGTTGACCTGTAGGCATGGTCTTTTACCAGATCATCCTCCTTCTCCACTGAAGGAGATTATTCAGACAAAACAGAAGCTTTAGCATCCACTCACATTTCAATACAAGAGCAAAGAAGTATCAGTTTCTGTGGTTGGTTCCCCCACATACTTTCAACTATGGTAAGTGTTAAGTTAATGTATACTGATAAGCCATGCCTTTGGAAGTAAAGGGCTGATTGGTAACTAAGGGCGGAATCAAGTGAGGCAGTAGTGAAGTTATTAACAATACTGCTGCTATGCTGTTTGTTCCTGAAAGATGATAACAGAGAGAAAAATGGTAGAGATACAAGTAGCAGCCAAGCTGAGTATGGCAGTAATGCCGACAATGACAAGTGAACCAAAAGGCTATAAGTCTCAAGGTCAAGACAGAGGAGTGTTAAGATCATGTATACCGCGTAACCGTGCCAGAGGTCACAAGGTGTCTAAGTGCGGGAGTCGAGTGGGACAGTAGTGAAGTTATTAACAACACCGCCGTTACGCCGTTAGTCCCCGGAGATCGAGAGTGTAGAAGGGAGGAGCTAGTAG
>MU795506.1:0-19788 GCA_027886305.1 Lentinula aff. lateritia | reverse complement strand
GACAGTTATTAGGTATCATATTAATTCAAAATAATACATTCTGTTGTTTATGTAACTTGCTACGTGGCTGATCAAATTTCGTGGCTGATCAAATTGTAATTTTGAAAAATGAACCTCGACCCTACCGCCTACTCCAATACGATTCTTCCTATGTAGCACTCGGGTAACCACAACATTGCCTTGTGCTCGTGGTCAAATGATAAACAAAATCACCCCGGTGTTCGCGCGCTGATGCGTTGTCCAAGGTTCAAGGCCCTATGTGTGTCACTGTATAAAAGAAACATCTCGATTCATTCAATGTGGCTCGCTAAGACTCGTCATGGCGCAAACAAAACATGCTCTCGCTTTCGCTTTTCTCTTATCCTTAGGGTTTCCCTTGGTCTCAGCTGTGGCGTTCGAGGGGGCTGTTGGCTTTGGCTCGATTGCAACTGGAGGTACTACCTCTTATGTTGTTACCACTCTCGCTGACTCTGGCACCGGAACCTTCCGCGACGCCGTGAGCGAATCTGGCAGGAACATCACCTTCTCCATCAGTGGGTATATTGTGCTCGAGTCTCCGGTGTCGCTTTCCAGCGACCTCACTATCAATGGTCAAACTGCGCCTTCGCCGGGGATTGGAGTCATGGGAAGGGAGATCTCTGCTAGCGGGAAGAGCAACATTATCATCCGGAACTTTCGTATGCGTCAGGGAAACGAGGAGACGGATGACACTAAAAGCGCTTTCAACATGGGAGATGCGACTAATGTCATCCTCGACCACTGTTCTGTTGCATTCGGCGTGTACGACTCAATTGACGCTGTTGGTGCTGTCAATGTTACTGTCTCAAATTCCATCATCGCTTTGCCCATAGGCCAGCAGTTCGGAGCTCACTTGGAAACTGGACCATCGACCTGGTACGCCAATCTTTGGGTCAGTGCCCACAATCGGCAGCCGTTATCGAAGGGTAACACTCAGTACATTAACAATGTAAGTGCATTTTGTGAGCTCTAGTTATCGTGCTAGGATCTATCTACTCACTGATCCTGCCCCAAAGATCATCTACAACTACCAAGCTGCTTACACAGTTGCCGATACTGGTGGTGATTTTTCTCATGATATTATCAACAACTACTTCATTACTGGACCCAGTACAACAAGCGCCTCCGACGACTATTACCAAATTGACGACAATCAGAGCGTTTACGCCAGCGGAAATTTTTTGGACAGTAATAAAGACGGTGTGCTTAATGGTGCTGCAGCAAACACAGTCGGAAGTGCGGAAGTCCTGAGTTCGCCCTGGTATTCTACCTCGCTCAGCATGGCCAGTCTCACAGCGGCAGAGGCTTACTCCTACGTGGTAGCCAATGTCGGAGCTTCACCTCGCGACGAGGTTGATACTTATGTTGTTTCCACTGTTGAATCGCTTGGGACGGAGGGTGCAATCATCACGAATCAGGACAGCACCGGACTCTCCAATGACGGGTATGGAACCCTCTAATGTCTTCGAGTCTATATATCGTTCATTGTATCCTTGGTGGTTGTGCTGGGTCAACAACAGCATTTGAAAACGTTGAGTCTTGCTTTGGAGACCAGCAATTTAAAGCGCAAGAATAGAAGAAAGTCCATATGGCTATTATGCGCCATGACAAAATTGTGTCGACGTCATTGCGGTCCTGGTAGGCTGTTGCGGTCCGCGGCTGAACCTTTGAAATGAAGACCATACAGAACGTCGTCCAGCATCTCTACAACCGCGAGGACATTGTCTTGTGTCCAGATGCTCAATGTCAAATGATATACACCAATATCCCGGGTTTCACGCGTTCGTGCGATGCTTGAAACTCGAAGGTTATAAGAATGAATGATGTTTACGCCTTCCGCGATACCTGACTCGTCATGGCACAAAGCAAACGTATCCTCGCCTCCTTCGCATTCATATTCCTTCCAAGTTTGGTCTCAGCTTTAGCATTTGAGGGAGCTGTTGGATTCGGCTCAATAGCAACCGGAGGAACTTCTCCCTTCGCCGTAACCACCCTTGCTGACTCTGGTACAGGGTCTTTCCGCGACGCCGTCAGCGAGTCAGGGAGAAATATCACCTTCTCTGTCAGTGGCTACATCGTCCTAGAGTCTCCGGTGTCGCTTTCCAGTGACCTCACTATCAACGGCCAAACTGCACCGTCTCCGGGAATTGGAGTCATGGGAAGGGAGGTTTCTGCGAGTGGAAAGACTAATATCATCGTACGGAACTTCCGTATGAGACAAGGAACGGAGGAAACAGATGACGGGAAGAGTGCGTTCAACATGGGTGATGCAAGTAATATTATCCTAGACCATTGTTCGCTCGAGTATGGAGTATTCGACACTATCGACGCTGTCGGTGCGGCCAATGTCACAGTCTCAAACTCCATTATCGCTTTGCCTATTGGACAGCAGTTCGGAGCTCACTTGGAAACGGGGCCATCTACATGGTATGCAAACCTCTGGGTTAGCGCACACAATCGTCAGCCTCTGTCAAAGGCTAACACGCAGTATATCAACAATGTGAGTGCATTTTTAGGAATGATAACCCAGCCTAAAACGATATTGCCTCAAAGGTTATCTATAACTACCAAGCTGGTTATACTGTTGCCAATACCGGGGGCGTCTTCTCCCATGATATAATCAGCAATTACTTCATCGCCGGACCCAGTACGACAAGCGCTTCCGATGATTACTTCCAGATCGACGACAACCAAAGCGTCTTCGCCACAGGCAACTTGTTAGACAGCGACAACGATGGGGTGCTAAATGGAGCAACAGCTAACATAGTTGGCAGCGCACAAGTCTTAAACTCGCCCTGGGCTCCGTCCTCGCTTAGCATAGCTGGCAGTCTCACAGCAGCGGAAGCATATGCATTTGTGATAGCTAATGCTGGGGCTTCACCCCGCGATGAGGTTGACGCGTTTGTTTTTCCACTGTTCAATCATTGGGGACGGAGGGTGCGATTATCACTGACCAGGATAGCACTGGTCTCTCCAATGACGGATACGGAACCCTTTAATTATATATCCATGTACAAAAATTGTTAGCTAGCCTTCATTTTACTGACTTACACTGCTCCTGATGAAGATATTACTTCTTGCTCAAGCCATTCCATATCATGTCATACGACCACTGTCTCGGCAACCACTTCAAGGCCATGTACACCCAAGTTGATCCTCCCATAGAAACGTACTTGACCGGATTTGCAACCAGTTGCCCGCTTTGTGTAACGATGTAGTCCGTGAGCTGAGTAGCGAAATCCCGCGTAGGCATAGCTCCGTATTCCTTTGTCTGCGACTGGAACATTACGAATCTGATGGAGGAAGAAAAGGACTTGTATAGAGATTCAGGAGGAGGATCGTGGAATGCAACTTTAGCTGCATTCTATAGAACGAACGGGGAATAAGGAAAGAGAAATCATCGACGAAGGAAGGGACTGACATTTGCAATATTTGAAACGATGCTTCCGGGAGCAACGAGCATGACTTTTATACCCAATGGCCTACACTCCATCTCAAGAGTCTCCGCATACGAATGTAGTGCTGCCTTCGACGCGTTATATATACCCGTCCATGGAGTGCCGATTTCACCTAATATCGAGCCAATCGGAATGATAAGTCCTTTCGTCTTTGACTTGGCCATTCGGGGTACGATGTAATTGCAAATGCGGGCGAAACCAAAGAAATTGGTGTTCATTACTGATTGGATATAATCAATAGGAAGATCCACGAGTGGACCTGGGAGATCACTGGTCAACAAATCATAGAACGCATTGCGGAAATCCCTAATTACCTATCCCGGGTAACCCAGCATTCGAAATAGCTACGTCCAACCTCCCAGCCTGCTCATATATCTCTTCTACTGCATTCTTTACAGATTCGTCTGAGGTGACATCGACGAGAAGCTTCCGAATGTTCGCGTGTTGTAAGCCATCCATAGATTTCTCTGACCGTGCGGATGCGTAGACCGTACAACCTCGGTCTGCGAAAACTTCAGCTCTGTTAAAAGAAGCAAGTTAGGAGGAAATTTCACGCCAGTGAAAACGGCATACAAAGCGGCACCGATACCACCGACAGTACATCCAGTGATGAAGACTACTGGGCCAGAATCGCTGGGCATATTCAATTGCACCCGGTAGGTGAAGGACAAGGACAAATCAGACCAAGTGCGGCCATCGTCGTCCCTGAGCTAAAGGTATTTAACAGGCGCTCACACCTGGGGTTTTGTGAATGACCCATTTAGGCGCGCGTTTATGGACGTCTATACTTACACAACTCACAGTTTTCGAGCTGGTCTAATATTATGTATATAATGCGGTCCAGGAATTTTAATGATAATGATACATTGTGCCAATTTCTATTGCAAGGCTTGGTCCATCGTCTCGTATTGAACTCGCATTTAACACTTATCATCTCCTAAAATGCTGTGTAACGGTTCCACTTCGAAGATGAATTGATCCGGAGTCATCGACAAGATAATCATCGAAAACGAGAGGCCGTGGTTCCCGGTACAAGTCCAGCCTAACTCCTGATTCATCGTCTTTGAAGAGACTCCATGCTGGCACAGACTCGGGGCGATGATGTAACAATGAAGGTTTACCATCCCGGAGGACACTTTCAAAGTCAATGAGATCGTCTGTCAGTGAGAATGGTTCCCAGACAGTGCTTGTGGCAGATGAGTCAGTGTATGGAAAAGGTAGTCGCAGCGAAGGTACGGTATCCAATTCGGTGGGACTGTCGAGTGAATCTGAATCTGAATCTGAATCTTTTGTACCGGACGGGGACCAGTAGTCCGGAAAAGTGGGGTTGACTGTGTAAGGTAAATCATCGGGGAGAGGATGATCAAGAGAAGAAACAGAAAGCCTTGGCTCAACCATTGTGGATGAGGGTGCAAAGGCGGCATGCAGGCCAGAGGGGGAATCAGCATAATGATGAACAGTCCGATGATTATGATATGTGGATGGGGGAATGTCATCGAGCATTAGATCCTGTGTCTCCGGATCCAACTCAATACTATGACCTCGCATCTTTGACAACGGTGTTAAGCTGGATGATCTGTGGTCAAGAGCTGATATAAGTTTTGGAGAGCGAGCTAGAAGAAGGGTGCAGGAGGCCGAGGACCCACATCAAAGATCCCAGTGCTGCTATGGCCCCGATTACAGTGACGGGTACCGTATTGTTTTTGTAGCCTGCAATTGTAGCGGCAATCCCCAGGGCAAATATAACAAGGTTCAGTAGCCATCGTGGGCTACTTTCTTTAAAACTAAAATGCACATGCCTGGTAGATAGCCATCGATGCCAATTAGATGAATTCCCAAGCATAATTAGGAAGAAGGAGATTTGCGACAAGCGTAGTTGCAGACTATATAGTCTATCTCTGACTGACGTATCGTTATCCTGCGGGAAGAATATGATCAGATTAGAGAAGTTGTGCCGAGTTTTGCATAGCTTGTATAGTATAGAATTATGAGTTCTTTTTGGTTACAGAAGCTGTAACATGGGGCTGTCAGTAATATCGAATTAGGTCGTTGCACTAGCGCCAGCGGTTCAGGAGCGCTGGATTCGGCACGGGAAGGCAATATTCAAATGCAGACGAGCGGCATAATCTGGCATGATATGCCACCGGCATTCAAGTTGGCTCCAAGTTCTAGTTATAACTACCTTTTGCCAAATTTGAGCTTGAGCTTTCAACTAGGCCATGATGCATGATCATCTCGGCTACAATTGTCCACTCTCGACGCCGGTATGGTCCCCCAGAGGTCTCAAGGAACTGACAAAGACTCCGACTATGATCGGTAGAAATGGTTGAAGAACATCACGAGTTTGCCCAACATATAATCAGCCGAGATTCAACTGTTGCTCTTTGTTCTCTCTACTAACATCACCGAAAACAGCGAACCATTATCGATTCCCTTACCTTAAACATGGCAGACGACCATCCTCTTGGGAATCGGGTCGGCGATATGCGCAGCATACTCACGGAGGATCCTCAGACCTGGGATATCCTATGGTAGGTCCAGGTTCATGATTCTCAGGCATATCTCATCACACTCATAGGAAGCAAAAAGTGACACCATGGGACTCAGGTGAAATCCAGCCACCATTGCGACAGGTCGTTGAGAGCGGTGAAATTCCGTTCACAAAAGGTGGCAGGGCGTTGGTTCCTGGGTGCGGTAGGGTACGTCTGCTAGATCATTCGCCTGATCCAGCTAGCTGATTGAAATTCGTATCTGAATCTTTCCAGGGCTATGACACGATCTATCTTGCCTCAGCATTGGGACACGACACGATTGGTCTCGATGCTTCTGCCACTGCTGTTGAAGCGGCGAATCAGTGAGTTAGTCAGAGCTTTGCTTAAAACTTAACTTAGTTTATTTTAGGTTAGCTCAATCGAGTTCATTGGACCTAGACTTGGTGTCAAAAATACATTTCGAAGTCGCTGATTTCTTCAAGTATGAGGTTCCGGAGGATAGAAAATTCGACTTGATCTATGACTATACGTACGTTGTTCTTTGGGTATTCCACCCTCTCAAATCTTTCACTCTTGTCTCATCGATCGTAATACGTACAGCTTCTTCGTCGCCATCCCACCCTCGAAACGCTCTTTATGGGGCTCCAAAATCAATTCTCTGATCAAATCTGGAGGATACCTCATAACCTTGATGTTTCCACACGTTCCTGTTCACGATCCACAGCCATATGCCGCCGGACCACCTTTTTACAGTAACTTTACCTCGTACGAAGAGGTTTTGCGTGTCGGCGGCAGTGAATGGGAAGTGGTGTTGAATAAGATACCGGATGATGACACGTTATTGGATGTACATAAAGGGAAGGATAGGATTGTTGTTTGGAAGCGGACCGCGTGACGCAGACACATGATTGTGATACTGACAACAATTACTAGGTTCTTACAGGTTTTTATCTCAAACGCTGACTGCGAAACGCACTGAGGTCCATCCTGACAGTCTGAAGCAGGGGCCAAATCGTGTGTAACCTTCATATCTGTGTTTGTAATATTCTTTCCGGAAGATGTCGTTGCATGAAGCGTCGAAGCATTTAGTTGTGGAAATGATCCAGGGTAATCCCGTTGAGGAGTACGTGCTCAATGGTTCAGAATTTTGAATTGTGCGAATAGTGAGTGCAAGACTTCGAATTTCTGTTTGAACGTGTGCATTCAAATGTGTATTGAAGGCCGAGTACAATCTAAGTACAATGCACAATTTGCATGTTACGGGTACTATGTAATTATTAGAGGTAGGGATAAGTATATAACTTGGTAGGGTAGTAGTGAAGGAGGACTGGATTCTCTGTCCGTGGATGCATTTGAGAGATCCTACTTTAGAATATCATTCACCATTGATGCTGATACATCGGGACCGCCATTGTTTGTGACCTTCCTGATTCTCAGAATAGTCCTAGTTCCGACAATGGATTCAAATCCAGCGGATATGTTGAAGCAAGTCTCGAAGAGATTGACCTATGTGGGTTGGGTATTTCATATTTAGTATGGGTGCAGTAAGTACATTTATTCGAAGAATAAGCTTGACATACATTTTTTGTCCAGATTGTCAAAAATGTCAAGTAGACAGCAAACATTCTGTAAGTGGATGTTCAAAGTTGTATGCATGAATGAAAAAGATTGAAATCTGACATCAAATAAGATCCAATACAATCCCTGATTAAGACTTTCATCAGATGTTTTCCAGAAGAAATTGTCGATGGGTCAAAGTCATCACTCTCGTCCTTTGCAAGCTGGAACCCACGTATGAGTGCAAGAATGCACAAGAAGGTATCAAAAGCCAATCTTGGAATCCAAACTGCATAGGAATAATCTGGCAATCCTGCGAGACAGAAAGGGGTTCCAATTTGTTCTTGAGTCAAAGAATTTTGGTTCAGCCCTAGCCCTTTTGATCTACAAGTAAAACTTACTGCTAATGCCACCGGTGTACATTAAACCCAGAACCAAGGCTGTACTTGCTGAGCTTACTATGAAACTTGCAACCATTACTGACAAAATTCTTTTGTCAAGAAAGTACAATGCATATAAACGCATTTGTAGGATTACTGTGTCGGGAATGGAATGAAAAGAAATTGAGTTGAAATTGTTTGCAGACCCACTTTCCACTATCATACAAGTCAAAAGACCACTCCAACCCTGCCAATAAGAGTAACGAATACCTTGAAAGAGTTAGAATTCAGCACATGCACATAAAATAGACAAAACATACATCTAGATTAATCGAAAAAATGATATTGACTTGATAAGTTTTCACAGGCAGGTTTAGATTGATTAACAGTTACCCCTTGATAAGAGAATATAAACACCCAGTACTGTACTGGAAGCTTCAGCACTACTTACTGAGGCATTCAGATGTCCAAAAAGAACTACACCCCGATGATCAGCACAGTTTCCGCAGGTGTATTGAGTTTGCTAGATACCTACCATAGTTGTTGACCCTTTTGAGCAAGAGGATTTCAGTATTCTTGAACTTACTAGCCAGTCTAACCGACTTACACAACTGTGATTATCAATGAATAGTAACGACTCTGAATAGAAATTGATGAAATATAGTAAATTAAGCCATGACAATCCTACTCACAATTATGAATAACACTTTTCCAATTGACCACGATTTTCGCTACAGGCCGAGATAGAAATGAGGAACAAGATACCGAGGAGAACCAGGAATTTCCCCACCCAGATAAATTCGATCTACAGTGTTTCCGTAGTATCAAAAAGGACGCAAGGCTTGAATGCAACTGATGAACACACCTCGTCGTCCAGGGTGAGCACTATCACAATAAATGATCACGATAAGCAGCCAATATTGCAATATCTGTATCACTTACGGTAGTCAAAGAGTAGGAGAGCGCTTCCAGCCACTGAGAACAATTTGTCTTGTCATTGAACAAATCTGTGAAGATAGAAAGAGCCATCACTGAAGTGCTTACTGTTTGCATATCGAGTCACATAACCATCCTCGATGACTGAGGATATGGATATGCCCGTGGAAAATACCATCTCCCACTAGAGTGATGGGTGAAGGAGATCATTCACCTTGTCCCAGAGCGTGCCTTTATACAAGCCACACAGTAGAGGATAATGAAGGTTGACTCAGTGATTGTCAATCATTCTAAGCTCGGTATTCTATGTGATCTTATGATACTCGATTCAACTGCTCCCGCATCACCAGGAAAGCTTGTACCTACATGTAGTAAATCTATCTAATAAGTCAACTTGAAACCGCATAAGTGGATGGAGAAAGCCCCACGCACCTGAGTCCCGGGAACCCATGGGGGTCAACATAGCTTATGGTAATCGCATATTATGGAAAGCGATCAAACAGGCAATGCAGGATCTCGAGCATGGTTGGTCGCAGGACAACAAACGGATCATTTGTAATCATGACAAGCGAAGCGCCACTCCTTCACGATGTGATTATGTTTGTTCAACGGGTCTTCACTGGGTCTTTGCGATCTGCAATGCTCGTATATAATATCTGTGAGAAGGCTGCGCTGAAGTTCCAGAAATCCTTGACTGCTCCTTGACTGTCCTTTAACCGCTCCTTGACCAATGACTAGCTGCTGAGGTTGGAAACCTCTGCCCCGTGCTTAGCCCTTTGGTTCTCTTGAGGCGCAGGCCAAGCCATTTGATCCATCACTGCAAACATGAATTAAGGACCCAATACAGACAGATGCAGATACGTCGTACATTGACAGGTATCCATGAACACACCAAACAGAACTCATCCGTTCTGAGCCGAAAGTTTCGGCCAATCCACCACCTGCAAATTCGGTAACTTTCGGATATCGACAGGCATAAAAGTATTCATAAAATCTATGAGCAGAAATCAAGAATTTACCGACGCACGATAATGCGACAAAGAAAGAATATGTAAACGTACCCTCCTTTTTTAATATGTACCTCAATGATTATGATATCACATTTTTCCTCATTGCCTCTTTCAGTATCATCAGGAACCTTCAAAGCCGTATCGTAATCGCCACATTGCTTCGCGAGGGTCTTGCCTGATCTCAAGTGTGCACATGGTTGAGGGTCTGGTTTGAATACGGCGTTTGTTGGGAGATCGGCGTTGAGCGAGTAGCTATACACATTGAGTCTCGGAAAGAATCAAAAGCCGAAAATGAACAGCACATCCTCCTCGGAAGCACAAACGGCAGAAAGGAATATTTACACAGGATGTGATCAAAGAGCTGAACGGGCGGAACAAGAGAATGACTAGGGGTAAAGGCTAGAGAGAACACCGAAGAATTAAGAGGCTATCCAGGAAGATGAAGTGCTGTAGAATATGCGGCGAACATGGAGCGACGCAGGCAAACGTCGACGTCAACGGCCAAAGACGAGGCGCCATAATCACGATGACATTTTTTTGCATGAGGGACATACATATCGCTTGTTCAGTTGATTTTTTTGAGTTGAACTGTTAGATGTCTCCAACGTGTATTTGACCGGTATCACGAAGGCTTTCATGCTGTATCAAAAATACAGTGACTACGAGGAAGGAATTTCAGAGAGAAAACGGCAGAGCGAACTACGAAGAGCAGATGCACATATCGGAACTCACGTTTGGATTTCCTTCCCCTGAGGCTGCATGTTGTTTGTAATTTGACATCCTTCAAAACTCTCCACACTTTCTACTTTCAACATCGCTTTTCAGGATATATGGACGTCAACGAAGGCAATTTCGTCTTTAATGCCTCTCGCTGCTCATAGAGCAGCCTCTTCCGCCTCAAGAGCCAAAGATTCAACGGGTCGAACAAGATAAGATGAATTCGCGTTCAAATATAGGCGTATTGGACGAATTTCTTAGAGGCAATTAACAAGATTTGATTTACAGCTGATTGCAGTACCGAAGGCGCGGACGGATTTTTGCCGTCTCGAGCCGGATTTTTAGTAAATGTTAGCACCCAATCTTCCAACATGAATATCCCATCCAGTTTTGAGTCAATTAGCTGGAAGTTTTCTATGTGCCCTGGGGAGGTCGTAGGGACGATTCAACTTGTCCTTTAGAATGGATTCGGGCCGGGATCGTAGTGGAGGAAAGGGAGGGAGTGGACGACATCTGGAACGTTCACATCCTGGACTCACCAAAAGAAGGTGAGCAGGTACTGTTGGACGAAGCAGGAAATGGGAAGGGGGCTTCGAGGTAGATCAGGGCAAACTGCGAAGCCCCGCAACACCTTCGCCTACCACAATAAGAGCTGCACTCGCGGGGAGTCAGCCAGCTTGTCTCACATCCCGATCCTATAGCTCCTTCATCATCCTTACACGCTTCCCATTCTCTGACCTCAACGAAGACAAAGAATACGCCACACTAGTGGATAGTGGAGTGACTAGATGCTTCATAGACAAAACCGTCGCTATGTGACACCCCAAAAATCTGGTTGACTTAACGAACAGCATCCCTTTGGAGCTGTTCGACGGGCAACCTTCCTCCGCAGGATTGATAACTGTAAGACCTGGGTCAGAATTGGTCTTAAGGTTGGGTTTGGTATGAGGCGTTTACGTTGTAGCGTGCTAGGAGCAAGCTGGAGCTCGAAGGGAGCTACGGGAACCGCAACCGAGGACGGGAATGACCTAGTAGTAGTTCGAAGTGAGAGAAGTGACCCTTGGAGGGGTTTCTGGAAGGTCCAGGGAGGTCCCTAGGACGTTTACAGGGGAAGGTGGAGGTAACGGGAACTATTAGACGTAAGAGCATAGCGTAATATGGATTGTACTAGCTAGGCATGTCAACGTAGGATCGTTGTAAGATGTAGTGGATGTGGGTCTTTGAACGTGTGAGCTCCCGATAAGGTATAAGCCCGGGAAGGAGGTCCCAGGAAGTGGGGGTAGCGGCGGGCATCCTCAAGTGGTGGGGGTAGTAACAGAGAAGCAGTGAGTAGTTCGACGTTACTTAGATCGAGGTCCCAGAGCTTGTGGAGCAGTAGGGGAGCTCGAGGAAGTTTGGGGGAGGTTGGCTCACCAAAACAGTAGACGTTGGGGAGCTTTAGTATTGGTTGAGGGAGCTCGGAGACTCACTCAGGTTGCTTAGACGTGAAGTAGAAGCGTATATTGGATCGTTTAGACGATCGTAGAGGCGAAAGACAAGAGTAGAGAAACTGAGATAGAGAAACAGAGAGTAGAGAGAAATCCGTATAGTTAGCAGGTACAAAGGGACAGGGACTGGACCTATGTAAAGGGTGTGTGTTCAAAATATACCAAGCTAGCGATCTTTAGGATATAAGGGTACTTATATAGACAAGATGAAAGGATCAGAGAAATGTTGTGTGAAGTGGGCATTTAATGGGGATGATCTAGAATACATGAGGACAGGCTGATGGAAGCGTGGATGAGTTCCCGGGTCTGTCAGGCGGTAGGTGGCTGTGGAGGTATTGAGTTTTGGGTGGTGGTTTGAGGAGGTCTGGAGGTGGCGTCAGGAGGTTCCCAAGAGGAGAAGGGGAGGTTCCCGAGAGGGAAAGGAGGTTTGGGGGCGTTACTTGGGTGGAACAAGGGAGTTACAGCATCGTGGTTTAGTGCCAGTGCATGACAATAACTCAGGTCTACACTGACCAGATCAGCTTTGCGGATGGAACAATTCACAAGGTGGAGTTCCTAGTAACCCGCCTACACCCCACGGCTCCAATTGTGCTAGGATTACCGTGGCTACGCATGCACAACCCAGTAATTGGAGGGAACTTTGTCTGACGTTCCAGGACTGAAACATCTGAATCTCAGCAGCCCCTGCATCGGAGATTGTCCAACCAGGTGCCCAGGAGGGTACTGAGGAGCTAGAAAGGGGGGTAAATGGCGAGAAAATACGCAAAGAAGCTCCCCAACAACCTCCTGAAGCTCCTCTTAAAGCTCCAAGGACGAAGGCGAAGCTAGAGGAAGTGAAGGATGAGGAGTACGAGTCAAGACAACTGGGCCCACACGAGCTATTCCCTTCAGACAGAAATCTAGGGCCAGACGATCCAATTCTTATGGGGATCAACAAATGGCTAGCATTTGCAAGCAAAAGCACGGAACAAGAGGTGGAGGAAACCCTCGAGGCCGGACGATCTGCCACGGTGGCAGTAACCCCGCAACCAGGGAAGGATTCAGAGGAGGCCTATCAAAAGTGGAAGAGTAGAGACACGGAATGATCCTCGTCCTGGCCTGGAGCTAAGCAGAAAGTCAGGTGGAGGAAGAAGAGGAGGGAACATGGACCTTACCCCGATCTCCCCACCTTAGACATCGAAAGCCTGAACATACCCAAGATCCCGTCAAGGTCTGGT
Organism: Lentinula aff. lateritia; assembly: GCA_027886305.1. Lineage (NCBI taxonomy): Eukaryota > Fungi > Basidiomycota > Agaricomycetes > Agaricales > Omphalotaceae > Lentinula > Lentinula aff. lateritia. The sequence continues at coordinate 6,516 of MU795506.1, read as the reverse complement.
CTAACTCCCAAGGGTTCCATACGGTGTAACAATTTCCGAGGGAAACAGCTCATAGCGGGTACCCATGTGGTGGAACAAAAATCGGACCCCACCATACAAGGAAAGCCCATTAGTTTAATAGGAGCTGCTGGGATGGATCGCCTATTGAGGGAGGGAACCCCAGCGTACTTCCTTCATATATCGCCTACGAAGGAGGAGTCCCCTAGCGAAGAAATACTCCAGGCGAGTGATAGCAGCTCCCCAAAGGAGGTGAAACAACCAAAGGATCCTGAGAGTGGGAACCCTAATCCGGGACGAGGGAAGGTCGTCAAGGAACTGGATGAAGAAACGTCGAAACAGCAGGAGACGGAGGAGTTAAAGAAATCCATCCCTGTTCAATACCAGGACTACCTCGAAGTATTCTCACCAGGAGAAGCAAGGACGCTACCTCCGCACCGACCTTACGATATCAAAATTGAAATGGAAGGGGATGCCATACCTCCTATAGGGAAGCTCTACAACATGTCTGAGAAGGAGTTGAAATCTCTTAAAGAGTACATCGATGAGATGTTGGGGAAAGGGTTTATATGGTCCTCCAGTTCCCCCGCAGGAGCCCCTGTCCTGTTCGCCAAGAAGAAGGATGGCACCCTACGACTCTGCATAGACTATTGAGCTCTAAACAAGATCACAAAAAAGAACAGGTACCCCCTCCCCCTGATAGGTACCTTAGTGGATCAGCTACGGAAGGCAAAGATTTTCACAAAGATCGACCTACGCACAGGGTACAATAACATCAGGGTAGCCCAGGGACATGAGTGGAAAACTGCATTCCGGACCCGGTATGGGTCGTTCAAATACCTGGTAATGCCCTTCGGACTCACAAATGCTCCATCCGCGTTCCAGTTCTTCATGAACGAGATCTTTCATGACATGGTGGACGGTTGTGTGGTGATCTATCTGGACGATATACTGATTTACTCGGACAATGAAGCTTCCCATGTCGAGCACGTCAGGAAAGTCCTTGAATGATTACAAGCCAACCATCTCCATGCAAAACCGGAAAAATGTGCATTCCACGTCGACACTGTCAAATACTTGGGGGTAATCATATCACCACTGGGAGTATCCATGGACCCAGAGAAAGTGAAGGCAGTAATGCACTGGCCAAAACCAAGAACGGCGAAGGAGCTCCAGGCAATCCTCGGATTCGCGAACTTCTATAGGAGGTTCATAGACAACTACTCGGGAATTACCAAGGTGTTCACGAAGCTCCTCTGGAAAGACTCAGTGTGGAACTGGAGACCACAGTGTAGCAGTGCTTTCGAGCTTCTGAAGTCAGCTTTCTCTGAAGCTCCAGTTTTAGGACACTACAGCCCGGACCTACCTGTGGTCCTCGAATGCGATGCATCCGACTTGGCTATAGCAGGAATCCTATCACAGTTGGATCCGGAAACAGGAGAGATACACCCCATTGCCTTCCATGCTCAATCCATGATCTCCGCAGAACTGAACTACGACATCTACGATAAGGAGCTCCTAGCCATTATGGATTGCTTCAAACAATGGAGGGCGTATTGCGAAGGATCCTGACACCAGATCCAGGTATACTCAGACCACAAGAATCTCCAGTACTTCTCCACTATGAAGCAACTAACAGCACGACAAGCCCGGTGGGCAGAGCTTCTTTCAGGATACAATTTCGTTATCAACTATCGACCAGGGAGGTTGGGAGCCAAACCAGATGCACTGACCAGGAGATCAGACGTGTATCCAAAGAAGGGAGCTCAAAGGGATCAGGTCCTATCGGGAAGGGAAAGGGTACTCTTACCTCCAGAATGTCTGAACGCTACCCTCCTCATGATTGAGTAAGGGAAGCCCCAAAAGATACCGTTATAATTGAAGCGCTGAGAAGGATTGCATGAAACGAGGAGGACTCCCTGGTATGGGAGGATGGGATGCTCAAGAGGGGAGGTCGTATATACGTCCCAGACATTGGAACCCTAAGAAGGGAGGTCCTCCAGTCATACCACGACCACAAGCTGAGAGGACACCCGGGAGAGAAGCACACAAAAAAACTCGTAAACCAATTGTTCTTCTGGAAAGGGTTGTCTGAGGACGTGAATTTCTACATGCGGAGCTGCCACCTGTGTCTGAGAGCCAAAGCCAGTCACTCCAAACCTTATGGGAACCTCCGTCCACTACCAATTGGCCAACAACCTTGGTCCTCAATCTCCCTCGCCCACATCACCCAGCTCCCAGTCATGGCAGGTCCGGAGAAATACAATGCTATCCTTGTAGTAGTCTGTTGGCTCACCAAACAGGCCATATATGTTCCTTGTCATACCACGGATAACGCGGAGGGCTTTGCCAATCTATTCATAACACACGTCTTCTCAAAGCATGGGATGCCCTCCAATATAACTTCAGACCGGGGCTCCCTATTTGTGTCCCAATTCTGAAGGGAGCTTTGTAGGGTACTAGGAATCGAATCCCACCTATCTACTGCATACCACCCCCAGACAGACGCACAAATGGAACGAGTAAACCAATCTGTGAAAGCACACCTTCAGATCTATTGCTCCTATGACCAGGACAACTGGGACCTCCTCCTACCTGTAGCTGAATTCATATACAACAACACACCAAACACAACGACGGGTGTCTCACCCTTCTTTGCCAACAAGGGATACCACCCGAAGTTGTCTATCACGCTGGAGCAGGTGCAAGGAGCGGACGTCAATGAATACACGTCCAACCTCAAGGAGTTACATGCTTACCTCCAGGAACGAATTCGGGTAGCTAACGAGACCTATGCGAAGTATGCAAACCAGAAACGCCAAGAGGCTCCGGACTGGAGGGAGGGCGATCATGTCTGGTTGAATATGGAAAACGTCAGGACGAGACAACCCATGAAGAAGCTAGATCACAAGTGGACGGGCCCCTATTCAATCTTGTTGAGAGTAGGAAGCCATGCTTACCAATTGGACCTCCCTGGAGACCTCCACAAGATTCACAATGTGTTCCACGTAGACAGACTGAAGCCTCACTTCCATGACAAATTCAAACGACAGACCTCCCCGCCTCCCCCGATCTTTGTAAAAGGGGGGACGGAGCACTTTGTAGAGGACATTCTCAACTCCAGACCCAGGAAGGGACGACCAGAAGAAGTGGAATACCTAGTTCAATGGGAGGGGTATAACGACGAGTTCAACTCTTGGGTAGGATGGGAAGGCATGGCGGGCTTAATCGAGCTCCTGCATAGCTGGCACAAAAAGCATCCAAGGAAATGCCAACCATCGCATCTGCAATGGGCTTCACTGGAGCAGGATGCACGGGAAGATGAGGAGGATGACCGGGAAGGTAGGAGGGAGTAACAGGGCAGAACGGAGACAACGAGGACACGACAGGGATGACAACCTCATGATACTCACGACTAACTAATGATAACTTGCATTGGAGGGTTCATGCGGCCTGAATGCACGATGATTTCACTCTTATTGATTTTCACACATTAAAAAGGAGGTTTCCATTAGTTAACAAAAAGGGTAAAAGAAAACAGACAAGCATAACGTGGAGGAGAGGTACAAAAAGGAGACAGGATGACAAGAAGACTATGCAAGGAAGGAACACTACAACAACTCCTCCTTAACGATACCCTGGCCAGCTGCAAGGTCAACAACTTCCCTCGCCACAGAAACCCGACCAACACAAGCCTCCTCCGTGTCATACAACTCATCATCGTTGCCAGTAAGGCCGATGGCTAGATTGGCGACAGATCCAAAAAGGGGGGGCAGATTGGGGGAAGGGGAGGTTGGCGACTCCTGCTCAGGCAGGAACAGAGGGACCTTTGGGTTGGAACCAACAGAGGGGGAGGACACCAGGGCAACCCGCGCTTCAAGGAATTGCTCGACACTTACCTCGCCCAACGATTCGGTAACTGGCTCTGTTAAGATCATGTACACCGTATAACCATGCCAGAGGTCACAGGGTGTCTAAGTGCAGGAGTCGAGTGGGACAGTGGTGAAGTTATTAACAACACCGCCGCTACGCCGTTAGTCCCCGGAGATCGAGAGTATAGAAGAGAGGAACCAGTAGCAGCCAAGTCAGAGCGGCGGTAACGCCAATGACGAGGAGTGAGCCAAAGAACTTATAAGTCCAAAGGCTATAGAGAGTGCTTCGAGGTAATGAGCCTGAAGACTTAAGAGATGGACTGAGGTAGAAAGGGAATCTAAGTCGATAATTAAACTGAGGAACTACAGTAGCGTACAGGCAGTATTTATATCTATGGATCGGTGCATCGGGGCAGAGCGCCAGACTAACTACTAGGAGCTATACGTGTAGTACCTGCAGGGTAAAGTAAAAGACAATAAAGGAAGACCAGAAGGAATGGGTATGTGTAGCGAGAAAGAACAATAAAGAGAAGAATACAATAACGGGTGGATCTCGGGATACCGAGCGGCGGAGCGAGGCGCCGAGGCATGGGCTTGACAGGCTCCACCAACGACATGGGAGCTTGGGTACCCAGGCCAGACAACGGGGTATCAATGATGTGGTGGATATACCATAACATCAGATGCTCCCAAAAAGTGTTCTCGTTGTAAGTCCCCTGTGGTAGAGGTGACTCCGGAATCTCCCCCTCGCGTCTGATTGGTGGTTCCCCTGGGTCGATCGGTAGTAGCCTCCAGTTCCATTCCTGTTCCCCCTCGCACCTCCCCTTCCCTAATGGAGGTACTTAACAGGGACCTGCCAATGCAGGGTCCCAGCAATCTGGTTCGGTTGGCAGCTTTTGCGGAAGCGCATTCTGGTTTGGTTCAGCAAGCCGTTTCTTCCTATTCTGCTCGAACACCTATAAAGGGTGCAGGACAAGACCTCCTTTCTTCCAATATGCCTCCCACTCCTCGTCCCACCTTGGTACCTCGCACTTTCACCGCTCACCCCTACCGTGCTGAAAATCAGTGTCTCACTGCTCGGGTCCGTTTGCTGGAGTCTCAGCTTGCTGACCCGCAGCGGGAGAGTTCCTCCCTTACCTCTGCTCTTCGGGATACTTCGCATGCTCTCAAATCTCGACAACGAGAAGTGGAGCAGCTGCGGTCTTCTAGCCATGAGGTCCTCGAGCACGAAGTGGAGTACCGCCGTGTGTTAGATCAGTTCCTTGCTCTAGATGAGGCCCTACCGGGGGCTCCTGGTCGAAGTCTCTTGGAGCGTTTCCGGAAAGTGCAGGAAGACCTTCGAGACACCACCAGGGAGCGGAAAGTCGCTGTGGAGAAGCTATCCACCTCTACTCGCAAGAACTCGCAGTTGACGACCACCCTGCTGCACTAACAAGGTCTTGTTGACGAATCTAATGCTTTGGCAACACATCAACATCGTCTTGTGCAGGAGTTGCAAGAGGAGGTCCATCGTGCCCGCGGTCGTGCAGCGTTTGTCGACCAAATGATCAAGGAATACCCTGATGAGGGTTACTACGAGGTCGTTCTGCCCCCTCTTTCGCAACTCGAAGGGGACCTTAACAAGGCTCGTGAGGACCTCCGCCGTGTCGCCACCTTCGCTCATCACCTTTACCATTCCGATCCTGCCACAGTCCTTCATCATCACCACCATTACATTGGGGCGATTATTGAAGCTGTGGTTGCCTTCCTTCGTCGTGGTCTCGATTCTGATGATCTCGACATTGTTGTTCACAACTTCCAGCTGGCATTGGATTATATGCAGGCGGCTCGAGGTATCCACGGTGATCTGTATATGCGGTCCATATGCAGTATCCAGTGGTTTTTTAGCAACACTGTTGACAAAGATGAGGGTCTTTATTGCATGGTCTTGGAACACTCTCAATTAGACAACGATGGTCCTTTCCTGACGGCTTCGCACCGATGCGCCGATCCATAGATATAAATACTGCCTGTACGATACTGTAGTTCCCCAGTTTAATTATCATCTTAGATCACTCTCTTAACGTCCTTCACTTGAGTCTCTCTCTGTACTCTTGTCACTCTCTAGTCTTCAGGCTCGTCGCCTTGAAGTACTTCTCGCTCTGACCTTAGGACTTAGAAGTTCTTTGGTTTGCTGCCTGTCATTGGCGTTACCGCCGCTCCGGCTTGGCTGCTTCTGGTTCTTGTCATGCCCTGTCCCTAAAGCTCCCCTTGTTTACCCTCCTAGACATCCCAGAGCTGCTTACCAGTTCTTCCGCACCTCCTAAATAATCTCCCACGAACCCATAACCTCCCATGGACCCTTAACCTCCCATGAACCCCCCATGAACCACGGAACCCTAGCCAACCTCCCGACCAATACTAACTTCCATCTGAAGCAACAGTCTCGAGAATGCCATTGGACAATCCCCTATCAATTTAGCCTCATGGGCTCCGCACTTCACGCCATCCCCATTAGATGCTCGTTTATTACAATGTCTCTTTACCTGTTCCTCACACATATATAAGTATCCTCGGTAACGAGCTTGCCTCGTTTTTGTGTGAAAGAGAAAGGAAGGAATCAAATGGGCACTCCAACCAACCAATCTAATACACAATATGTGAGTTC
>MU795505.1:0-19814 GCA_027886305.1 Lentinula aff. lateritia | reverse complement strand
CCAAGCTGACTGGGAAGGTCAAAAATTGCACGTACTTGCGCCACGTGAAGCCCTGAAATAGCCTTAGCAGAATCTGAAATCAGATGAGTCGGACATGCACCGTTTTTGCCCAGTACATCCAAATCTTCCTGGCTGTCTGGGAGTAGTTTCCTTGCAAGAACTGTTTCAAACTGGGCTGGTGCATATTTATGTTTCCCCCGACCCGAAAGAACGGCAGGCTGAGCAGTAGTTGCATGCACAACATCAACAATGGAAGAATTTGAGATTTCGAGTGTAGGAAGCACGATAACCCAAAATCGTTTGTACAGGCTTTATTTTGCCAGCTGCGCATCCCAGTAGTCTGATCGGAGCAGATTTTGTTCACGTAGAAACCGTTCCATAGCGTAAACAAATGTTGAGCAACCGAAGTCAGAATCCAAGGTTTCGATAGTGATGTTATTGACAGGAGTTCGTTTCGCAACCATGCACGTGGATTCGCCGTACTGCAGATTGGTCCGGATTCTTTCTACCTGAAGAGGTTCTCCGAACTCAGGTATTGTTATCGCCTCCTCGTTTTCCTCATCATCGACCTTACTTGTAGCCAGCCAGTCAATATGATCTTTTTCTAGTGCCCAGTCCAAGAAACGCGTGAACCACAAAACTTTCTCTCTTCGATCCAACCAGCATGTCATCTGCTTAATGTAATCTCTCTTGTTTGATGCTCGGTACGCCAGCTTCGCAAAGTCGATATGAAGTCGCTCAGACCACTCCGTGTTGTAACCGGGAGCAGCTCCAATCGAGAGGATCATCGGAGTGTAATGGTTCATGGAGTGCACTTTTGGAATGTTGAAAGCTTGTTGAATGCCCGTGTCCACAAATGCAGCATCCTTATGGGCATGAAAGGTGCGTAAAGCTTCATCCATTCTCTCCAGAGACTCATTCGTGTGCAGACTGAACTGGGAATACTCGATAAAATCAAGTATGGCCCACACACAAAGAACAATTTCTCCTGATTCGGTCGCGCCAGAAATAACACCTAAGAAGATCTTCTCCATATTCTTATACTCGTGTCCTGTCCACTGCGTGATCAATGAAATTCCTTGCTTGAAATGGCGCAAGGTCGGATGACCTGGCATCGACTGGAACCGAGTATCAACCTCTTTTTCTCGCTCCTTCTTACTTTTCCCAGTAACTGCACGTGTTGACCATTTCACAATATGATCCTTGAACACTCCCTTGTGTAGCTGATGAAGAATGTCGGGTGTGATGCAGTGGAAGATATTACAAAGTGGTAAGCTAGCCCAAAATGGAGTAATGGGGCGTAAGCCTAGCGTGACTGCAGAGGTGTTGTCTCCATTTGCTGCTTTTTGCAATGATTGAATTGTCCTGTCAGGGTCTCGAAGAACGGAGTGCAATGGATCTCCGAGCTCTTTCTCTTGAGCAGTGCATTTTGGACACCGATTTTCTTGGCAACACACAACGAGACACTGTTCCGGAAAATCAGCTACATATGCAGCGAGTAGCGGGAACACAAATCGGATTTTGCCATCAGAGCACAGCATCTTCACCCCTCCTTTATGTGGATCTCCTGCGACAATCAACTCCTCGAGGAGCATGCCCATACAGTCATGGAACAGTCGATAGCCCTCAACGGAACGTGCATCCTTTGTGAAACATTCCAGCTTTGAAACTGGTATATATCCTATCAGAATTGAGGCTTGCTCTGACGGTTTTCGCCTCACAGATGATTCAATATTCCCGAGCGTAAGATATACAGGCCAAGCAGACTTGTCTCCACTCAATGTAGAGAGTTGAGTCTTGTCGGATGCCAGGATTATTGGTGCGATTGTTGACCCTTCTGGTAACAGTTTCTATATCCGATTTCACTGTTAGCTGACCTATCAGTATACCTAGATTGTTGCACACCTGCGTCGCCCACCACCAATCACCTGTCCACATTTCATCAATTGCTCGCATATGCATGGTCTCATTAGTGAACATCCTCTCTGGTGCGTATCGCATATGCTCCTCAAACTGGGGGTCCTCCATGAGCTCCTTGATGCATTCAATGGGATCCCGTCTCCAGAGTTCTACTTCTTCAGTCATTGGGACTTCTGTGCCATCGGCGGCCTTCTTCATGATGTTGCCAACAATTTCAAGCTCCTTGCAAATCCATCCCCCACGCACAGTAGGCAAGGCATCAATTTTCTTTAAGAAGGTACGTTTGTCCTTAAATGATGAATGTAGCTCGTCCTGAATCTGTAAATTTTCTGTTGAATAATGGAAGAATCATCTCTAGAGATAACTTACAATGGACAACTTAGCAAAAGAATCGATATCGCCATGACTGACCCCAGACAGCATTAACCAGCGCGCGAGTTGCCACTCTTTACGACTTTTAAATGGTGACCACATCTCCTCGGACTTCTCCTGTTTGGTGTTTTTGAATCGCTGGAAGCCATTTTTCCATTTTTCTCCTCCTAGTTCTGCCCCTGCTCCGCTGAAATCTACTGATACAAAGTGATTCCTTGACATTCCAGGACTAGAGTCACCATTGTCAGTGACTTCCTCAACAGTCATTCACGGTTTTTTTGGAGGTGGAGGAGATTCAGGACTGTCATGCTTCGTGAATGTGGAGGTGGAGGCCTCAAAGTTGGGGAAATCATTTGATGAAATAGAAAGGCTCAGTGAAGGCTCGCGATGAATGTCTTTACGAATAGTTTGTTGACGTTTTTGATTCGTGGCATGTCGCAGTTTTAGTGCATTACCGCAGCCAGTATGTGCTAGGTGACTGCGTAGGTGAGCGGCTTTTTCACCTCTGTGATTGTGACAGACAGCACACTCATGGGGCTTCTTTGTAGGCAAGTTTCTTTTTGACATGAAGATGAGTTTGGATTTTCCGGGGTGCCCGTAATGTGGAATATTTAGTTATTGAGGCATCGCTGCCGTTGTTTGCACGTGCAACATTGCTGCGCGGCCTTTATAGAACTTTTTTTCTTCAATTATTTCTTCAATAACTTTCATGGCTTCTCACCGTCGTTCAAATTCTCAAACAAATTCAAAGAGACCATCTGATGGCGACAATGGTCAGGCATCAAAACGACACAAACCTCGAGACGACCTGAGTGAAAATTTTCTTACTGAAACGCGGACTAGAACTCGTCGTATTCCGACATTAAAACAAGCGGAAAATGGTCTTGCATTGCATCTTCTTTTACATGTGCACTCATTATTGCTTGAATGCAGATGACCGTAGTCAGACAAAGGAGCTCGAGAAATTACAGAGGGAATTGAAGAAAATGCAGAAGGAAAACCAGACGTACAAACAAAACCTCAATGAGGCCCGCGGTAAGCTTAACATTATAGATTTTTTTTTTCTTTGAAAGGCAAATTTCTTGTTCTAGAAAGGGAAAATGCTCTCGAACACCGCCGGAGCAACTATGAAGATGATTACTATGAACAACATGGCCGCTCAGCACCCGAAAGTGAAGACGAAGATGACCTTGGAACTGGTAATGAGCTAGACTTCAGATACACTGGAGCTGGTTCCGGTCTCGGCTCTCCAAAGACCTTATTTCCGAGTTCGGTATGTTCCTATTCATCAAAAGCTATCATTACTCACTAGTTCTCCTGGGTTGCAGGTCCGTACGGTCAATGTTGTTCTCCAATCACCTCCGGCTATTCCTCGCAAGTCTGTCCTCAAGGCCCCAGTCTCTATTCATCCTGATCAACCTTGGTGGCCACCCCTTACACCTCCTAACACTCAACAAGAGCCTTTGGTAGTACACACTCATTCCGCTATAGGCTATATACAGTCGACTCCCTCTTAACCCATACCCCTATAAACCCATACTCCCTTATACTCTATACATTTTCTGGGTTACCGACCTTGTTTGCAGGGAAATGCCATGCATAACCCATAACTCTCCCATACCCCATAATCCATACCTTTTTGGGGGTATTCTCTGCTATATTTTTACCCGTAACCCATACCTTGATTGCTATCATTGCATTCGATACTCCCAAAATGGGATCAGTAAATAGACAATTGGCACAAAATCCATACAAAACCAATAAAATGGTTGATTTACACTAATTTTGAGCTAACATAACCCATGATAACCCATGTGTGGGGTGTTACAGCTCCCGATTAGGCAAATTTTCATGTATGTCACTTGATGTGACCACCCCATAAACCCATACTCTCCCATAGCCCATAGGTCTGGACCTCCACGGAGGGGTATGGATTAAGAGGGAGTCGACTGTACAACCTCCAATGCTTATGCCAAAGCCACTTTCCACATGTCATGCTCAGCCACCCGTTGATCCCATCGAACCACCGCGGCTTGAGGGAGAGAGTGACATTGAGCTTTGCAAACTTGCTCGATTTGCTAATACATCTGGAAAACTATTGCGTCATTACAAGGGGCTCTCAAAAAAACTAGTCAGACAGTGTCTTCAAAGCTACAAGTTGACCATTATTGCTTTACATATGTATCCGACAAGTGATTTGCAGATGAATTGGACAGAGAATATATGGAAGTACAACATGTCGAAGTTGCTCCATGAAGATGAAACACCGTTTGTGCTTTCGGAAGAAGTAAAGACGCTAGTGAATGCATTTCAGGTCAATGCCATGTTATCATGTGTACTAAATATTTTGTAGATGATGCGAAGGGAAACTCGTATACGGAAAGCTTCATGGGACCGTGTTGCAATGCTCTTCGAAACGACGTTCAAGTTCAAGAAAGGGACAGGCAGTAAGGTTCGGAAGCACAACAAGATACTGTATCTTGCACTTATGACCAATTTTGGTTTTTACTACTTGGAACATTGTATAATGCTTTCAGGGATCTTGCTGATCGTGTGTTAGGATCCGACTATGCGTACAGGCCTTATGCAAGCTCCGTTCATTGTCGATGGAATCTGCCAAATTCTATTCTACAACAAGAAAGCGCATGGAGTTGACCATGAATTTCTGTTCAATCCTATTCCACCTGCTACAGTGGCTTTTCTGTTCACACTGGCAAGTAATATATATTTTCTTGGCCTCAATGTCTCGTGTAACCTCCTTTCCTAGACGGAACATTTTCTAAGCCAGTGGTCAACAGGTATCCGCATCCCGCGCACCCTTGACGAGGATGTTATGAATTTGAGTTTTCAGAAACATGTCACACGGGTTGATGAATGGATTGCCCTTGACGAGAAGAAAACCATGACTATCATGAAACGATGGTATTACCTGGGACAGTATGTGTGTGTTTTTACTATATGATCAAGATTTCATTGCTGTTTCTAGGAAGTATGCCAGTGTTGGAGGTGTTACTGGTCCAGAGGATGTCAAAATGTCCCGAAAGGATAGAAAGAACGCAGTTGCAGAGCTTCATGCTATGAAGGTTCCTGACATGAGCGAAGATGACGAAGGTGATGAAGATGATGAGGGAAATGATGGTGAAGATGATGAGGGTAGATGCTCCGCTGCTATCAACTGGCGGAGAGGAGAAGGAGTGATCTTGTGTCAAAGGCGTTGAAACCCGTTGAAACCCTGGCCATTTCCACCTCTACCCCTATTTATAAAGCCTTTGTTACCTCCGAAACGAGTGACCCATCGAGTTCAAATCGTTATACATATATAGCAGAAAAATATCAGATAGGCGTCTCCATTGACTGAATTTGAATATATATACGCAGTAAAGCCTGAATTTACGCTTGCATGTTCGTAACTTCCTTATATAGACTGACTCATCGAGAGACTGCCTCATGAACGTTCCATGTCTTCCTCGAGCTTTCGCTTCATCGATTTCGGTAAGAAGGTCTAGTTACTAGTAATATGAGGTGGAGAAGGCTTCAAGAAAGATACCATTTATGAGACAATCGCGAGCTAATTCCGCGTGCCCGTACGAAGCGGATAGCAGCAGAGGAGCGAAATAAATCAGTGCTGGGAAGAATGATTTACGGAAAGGAACTACGATGCGGCACAAGGGAATCGAGGATCCCTGACTACGAGCCTTGCCCGCCTCGTGCATTTAATAAGTTACATTGTCAATGTTTGAATGAGTAAAGTATGTGTATGATAACAAATGCACAATAGTATATTGAAGTCTACGGATGTCAATATTGTCGATCGAAGAGTCCATGTAGTTCTTTCAACTCTAGTCCTTCAGAATTACATGCGCTTTTCGTCATTATAGCCCAAGATCGGCTCCAAAAGCCCAAAGTTCCTGTAAAGCAGATAAAATACCATAATATCCTAAAATTCGAGATAGTGAATGGAGCCACTGTGTTCGTAATGTGGGTAGGTGGTAGAAAAGAATGCAAGACTCTCAATAAGAGAAAATCATCAGCCAAGGGTTTAGCACAATCTAGACAAATAATATAAGTGCGGAACATTGGGGGATGTTAGTGTGACCTTGAACTCACAGGGAATAGCACGTGTCCTGCCACAACGATACTGTATGAAAATCGTTAAGTCTAGTGTAATGAAGATCTTTTAGGAAACCCACGATAAAGGAAGGATGATAGCCCAAGACGTTCCAGGTATGCGCCATGATTCTGGTACAAAATCAAGTGATAGCACAATGATAGTAGCAATAGTAATGACTCCAAGGACCATGATGTGTCGATAGCGTTTCCAGATGCGGGGGACCTCGATGAAGAAATTTGATCGTTCAACTTCCTGTGTGGTATACGTCGTTAATATTCAAGAAGAAAGAGACAAATAAGCACAAACCTTTTTCGTTGCCTCCCATTTGATGTTATATGAAAACATATGGGCCAACAATGCAGCCGAGAGATGAATACTCAGCCCGCCAAAGAAGAAAAAACTATCATTGAACGTGAGGATGGATCAATGCCAGTGATTGAAAGATATAGACTTACAAGAACGGAATCCAAGTGATATTCTCAAGGAAGGCAGAAAACAGATTGCGGCGACCTAACCGATATTCGAGTACCGTATAACCTACGTTTCCTGCACCGGGGAATACGACAGTACATGCTAACCAAATCTCGAAACTCTTGAGGTAGAATCCATCAACATCGGCTGCCCATCCCAAAAGAAAATAATTGAGGACGGAGAGCATAGCCTGTCGATAGATTAGATATATAGAAGCAACGTAGAAAGCTCACTTACCGAAGCAGCGAGTCCATAATAAGAGAACATGTAAGACATCCTGTTATTGAAGAAAATCAGCTCTGTGACTCGGACTATCATCTACACAGAGAACATGATACGAACATGCTGAACTTGTAATGGACTGGAGCTCCTGACCAAATGAAAGTTCGCAGCTGTTTAGTGATAGGACCTGATTTCCACCAAGAAATCAGAGGGTTGAAGATCAATTCGTTACAGCCTATAAGTATCGGTGAGCAACACATATACAAGGTGACCATTTCATTGCCGCACCATAGGCATACTTCTGCCATCTGTTCAATTCGTCATCGACCGTTAGCGAGACACCTTCTTTGAACCCTCCATTTGAGTATGTGGCCCATCGAATGATATATCCTTTGAGCTATTGATACCATAGTGCGTCAGGTATGCGCTTCGACTCACAGTTAGATACCCTACCTGCAGACGCAACGCCATGTCAAAGTCTTCAGATACGTTGGACTCGGACCATATCTTCTTCAAGCCGTCATCAGGATCAATGAAAGCAGCATCTTGTATAGCGGACCATCGGAGGAAAGCATTATGGCCAACGAAAGGAGCGACTTCGCCATTGGCGCATCCCATAGATATACTACGGCCAACATATGAATATTAACTCGTAAGGACGAAGACGTTGAAGCTTACCACTTGTTGATTCGACGAGTAAAATGTGCGATCCCATTCTCGAAAAAGTGATGAGCAACTTGCATGACATCTGCACGTCAGGCTGAGATCAGAAGAATACATCACTACATAAAAGCAAAGTCACTGACCAGATTCATGTTGAATGATCGCCACGTCGGGAGATTCAGCTAGCTCCCGAGCAGCATCCCGGAAACAATCCTGCATTCAAATGAGGTCAGTGCAAAATATGAGCTATTGACGCTAGACTTACCTCTGGCACGATAGTGTCAGAGTCGACTATGAGAATGACGTCGCCGATCCGCAGTGACCGACCATTGCAGGCCCAAGGTTTCCATTTCTTTCCGTTGGTCTCGTACACTTCTTCGATGGCCATCTGTAAAGCTTTATCCTCCAAACATAAACCGTCTTCAGTAGCGGCTAAAACCCCTGATGCCTCCGAAGCTTCTAATTCGGCAAGTTTAGCTTCCATCTTCAACGAAAGTGCTAAGCCGTAGTTCATGTTAGAGGCCTTCTTGAACCGTCCAGCGCGTTTGAATCCATCCGGATCATTAGAGTGGGGAGGCCGTGCCACCCAGCCGATGTTGTGATTGGCGTAAAACTGGATACGGCGCTCCCTTTCTTCCGGGCTGACGAGTTGTAATCCATCGTCATGAACGAATATCGAGGAAGTTCCGCCTTGTCGAGCATAAGTTTGCATAGCTTCTTTGAGAGAATGAACGGACGGTGCACTAGAAGTCAGGAGTTAATACAACAACGTGAAATGATAGAGAAAAACGTATGGAATGGCAAGCGATCAAGAGTATGAAAAGTAAAAAGAAGGGGACTAGGCCTTAGACGCAGTGTGTAGCTCGCGGAACAAGAGCGGTTCCGTCGTGCGATGGCATCGAACTCACATTGTCTCTTCAAGGCTTTCCTTGTAAACCGGAAGCTCAACAGTAACATGAGGGAGACGAGAGTCTAGTTCAGGATTGGGTTCTGGGGGAACTGCAGAGTAATAGCGAGAGTTCTCGTGATAGTGAGCGACAGGGCCAAATCTAACCCATCACAGTCAGAATAGAAGCAATGAAGACGCTTAATTTACATACAGAAATGTGACACTAGACATTGTCTGCAGCGCGAAGAACTATTCACGCAGATGAATATCGGCGCACTCATAGATTATGTTGTACTCACAAGAGAGACGCAATATAGAAATGGAGTAGTCACCAGAAGCAGGAACCTTCTCCAATCGTTGTCCAATCGATACTCTTGCATCAAGATAGACAAGCCTGATCCAATGAAGTCTGTGCAAGGCCTTTAAAGTTCGCAATACCCTATCCTAAATCATAGAACACGTACAAACAGATAAACCAGCCCCGAAACCACTGTAGAAAGGAGCGAGTAGACGCGTAGGCCGAGGTTGTGGTGTTGAGCCCTTCTCCAAATCAGTGGGACTCGCAGCAGCTTTTCTCGTTAGTACCCGAGTCCAATTCCATCTGGATTTACGTTTTGGCTCCCGAGTCTCCTGCGTCAAAGAGGGTACAGAAGAAATTTGGGTTTCAGAATTAGGCTTCTCGGCAAGGTTGACGTCAGAGGCAGTAGTCGAAGGTGGGATAGAGGTGCTACCAGAGTTGCTGAGAAGTGAAGGTGTTCCACCGATCACCGTGCGGGAGCGCCAAACCAATTTCATCAATTTGTTTTCGAAATCATTGCACAATGAGAGGATTTTGTCCAAATCATCCGACCAGACTATGAGGACACGTTCATCGCGCTTTAAGAGATGTAAGTGTACATGCAACGATATATCATAGGAATGCTCACGATGAAAGCACCGCACTGTTCCTTATCCGCTGTAGGCAAATGGCTGATAGTTTCCAGGATTTGTATGCGAGTCCCAACATCCAGATAGATAGCGGTGGAATCTTCCGAGCTGAGATGGCAGAATGTTGAGCATTACGCATATCATGTCAATCGGAAGAACTTACACAGTTCCAAGAGCAGCGTGTACCGCTGCGCTGCGGACTTTGATTGCCACAAGGGGATTCAATTGCCTCACGGCTGGAAAGAAGTAGCAAGTTCAACTGGATTAAGTTACACGGAAAAGACCTCGCACTCACCTGTTTCAAATGGCACCAAGTATCGATTCTCATAAGGAAAGACTCGGAAGCGACCTGGTAGCACGAATGAGAGAATGACGAGGTAGAGAGAAACAATTCAATACCTTGCTCTACCCGGAGGCAAACACCAGCTGAAATGTTCTCCTCCGTAGGTTTGAACCAGGCATCTCCTTGGGTCTATATAGGAGTTCCAACACTACCAATCAAAACAAAGCGGCCAATACTCACGCGGGCCCAAAGATAATGAAGAACGGCGTCGTAATTATCGTAGTCCATGTTGACCCTCTGATTAGTATTGGCTGAGGACCGCAAGCCGTGGGGAGCTACAGTAACAAGAAAAGCCGAGTACGAAATGACAGACCATCACGTTTTTAAAGGATTGGTGCAGTGCTAAAGAAGATCTGCTGTTCAATAGAAGCTTTGGCAGGTGCGATGAGAGTCGAGGTGAGGTACGTTCGGCCTTCAGCGCGTTCTTGATCCTTCAGTTAGTATGTAAATGACTAGACGTGTGAATATACTACTACCTCGCTGATCGGACAAGACAAAATACAGTGAGGTTTTCAGATGATTGGTTGGATTAAATGCGGTGGAATCATCCAGGGCGCATCCACTGTGATATTGCCTCTCTGACGCCATGGATCATGGGCGAGGTATAGGCTCGGCTATAATGAGATTATTTCGGAGGGGTCATCCAAGAGCACGTATTTTCTTCACACTTCGGGGAACAGTCTACGGACAACTGAAGTTTGTTCTTTATCCAAGCCAGAAATTTCAAAGAGGTGCCCCAAGAAGAAACTTGATTGGCACAAGGCAGGCGAGGTACCAGGGCGATGTCGTGGCCTGTCTGGTGGTCCATAGGCGATTAGAGTGCAACTTTCTAGATGAGTTGACATGAGTGTTCTGAAAGCCTCGGACTCGGGCAGCTTTGCCGCATGACAGGGATTCTTTCCCTTTTAAGATTCCGGACCCCCCGAGAGATTGTTCTGAGGCAATGCTTACAGCAGGGTTTACAGTATTCGGAAGCGATAGGAGGCGATATGTTTGGCATTGAAAGGAAGAGATTTGAACGACTTGAACTTGTGGCAATATCCACGTAAGTATATCTGAGTATACGCGTGCAGTGTGATATCTTCAGGCCTCCAATCTGATATTACTATGACGAGGACCTTACCGCTACGCCACCGTATCGTAGCTGCATTGCATTGAATCTTCTCTGACCACGTATAAGGTGAGGTGCTTAAAATTTTAGAGAAGGCTGCTGACCTAGCAAAGACCAGATAATTTGAGCTACAAACTCCTTCAGTCGCTAGACATGCAAAATTAAAATGATTTTGATAATCGTCTTCGGAAATGAACATCACGGAACAATACCAATGGACCTAGAAAAGGTCGGAGAGCATACACGCCGTTGGATCAGGTGCATGATGTCTTCATGATACAAATAGCACCATGGGTGATCTGAAGCCGTTAGCTGTTGGCAGCTGGCAGATGCTGGCTAGTAGTGGCGATTGGTACAAACTTCAGACATAACTCAGTTAGAAGGATCCCGCAGGTTGAGCGCTGATGATAAATCATATTCTTTTCGAATAAGGTCAGGACATTATTCTTGAAAGTCTCTATTTAAACCAGGATGTCCGTCAGAAAATAGGAGATACGCAGTGTTCTGTGTTAACGAGATTTTCATCAGTTTGCCAGTGAGTACTTGTGTTGAAAAGATAAGAAATGACATGAAGACAACATCAAGTATGAAGCCGTGCCGCTTTCAAATGGCATATCCCCTAGCTCGGATTTATAGCGGGAACGGATTTGCACTCTATTAGAATATATCTCTATCAACTTGTGAAGTCAGAGCGAAGTTTTGAAAGAATAAATGCAACTTTTATTTGATAGTGAAGATGCGCTCTAGCAACGTCGTGTAGGCAAGATAACAATTATATGATACCAAAGAACGGAGGATGTTTCTGCATTCTTCGAGTGATAAGTAGCATGATACTGAGATTTTTTTATGTCTGTCAAAACATTGAGGAAAAAAGTGTACACGAAAAAGAAAACTGAGAACGTACTATACAAAGCCCGAATGATATTCATCCGGGTCCTAGAAAACACCACAATTGCCGATGATATATATCTCGTCCCTTATTGAGGTCTTCTTCAGGGGCCCCGACTGAGTTATAAGCTGTTTTCTGGCACAAGGAACAAGGAAGCAATACAGGCAACTTGGCCTGAAAATACTCGCGCCAACTTCAGGCACGTCACTCTGTTTACAACTTGATATAGCTGTGCTCAGGGCTTTGTGGTGTCGACAGATTCCAGCTTGTAGCATCAGACATGACTGTTTATAGTTCCGTGAAAATATTTCGGGATTGAGCCCTATTGAGCCTGATTGAGCCTCCAACGAATGATACGTCTGGAAAACTAGCCCAGGGCAAAGAACCCTTGGAATCATAGAATACTTTGATCCGGTGAATTAAGGAAAATGGTCAGAAAACTGATGACTTACAGAAAAATGTCGGCGCAAATGAGACCGGGATTTGACTAGAACTTGACGCGCAGAGAAATCGACCTCAAACTCGAGGCGCTGCCTATCGATACGCATGCGATGTCATGGGTGCATATCTTTTGTGGCAGGGGTTATGGACCTGAATGGGTGAAGAGCGCA
The DNA here is from genome assembly GCA_027886305.1 of Lentinula aff. lateritia. Taxonomy (NCBI): domain Eukaryota; kingdom Fungi; phylum Basidiomycota; class Agaricomycetes; order Agaricales; family Omphalotaceae; genus Lentinula; species Lentinula aff. lateritia. The sequence goes on along the minus strand of MU795505.1, from coordinate 7,285 downwards.
CTCCGAGAAAAGAAAAGCCGACCCAAATTTGTATCAACCCGGGCCTTGAGTAATACAAGAACTCAACAAAAGTTCTGAGATTTGTGATACGTGATGCTCGTGAGTGCTTGAGGGTGATGTCTAACGCTTCGAGACACGGCTTCATGAAGGCGAAAAAAAGGATACCTTTATAATAAAAATCTTACTTTGAGTTAGCTATTTCGATGACAGAATGAGCTTCAAAGAACTATATTAAGGAAGGCGATCAGAATTGACATATTCGTACCACAAAGAATTTTCAATGAACCAAACAAAGAGAATAGATCGAGCAACATCGCGGAATCGGACGTCGCATTATCGAGAGAAGAGATGCCGTTGCCAGCCAAAAATGTTGAGTTTTAGTCAGTACGGTTCGAGATATTGTATCTTGCGAAATGGCGGAAAAGTTGTGCGCCTTCCGGTACAGGAACATTTGTTTTTGGATCCTACAGTAGCTACTGTACGTAAATCCAAGAAGATCACCATATGTTTGAATTCTAGGCCCGGACTTACCGTCAGGACTGAGCGAGTCGGAAGATGATAGTGAAGTCTGAAGCTCCGTCGTTAATTCCCACGAAGATTTCTTCAGTTCTGCAGGAACTGCTGAATGACTCCGCTAAATTCTATCCGAGAAGATTCCGGGGACATCTCATTCGAAGAACACTTGACGACCTCGAGGAAATTGGGGAGACATTGAACTGACTGACTATTCCATTTTTCTCCCCTTCTAATCGTTCCACTCGTGATTTGATCCACGTCCGAAAGACTAGCTTCTAGTGCATCTCTTGACTGTCGACTATGACTTGTCCATGAAGTCCATTGTCTCTAGCTTGTTGAATGCGCTGTCTAACACCTGTTGCAACTGATTTTGACATGATATCTTGACTATCAACGACAACTGTTTGTTGGATCAATCCACAGCTTATATTTTGGCAGTATGTTCCTTGATAGGAGGGGATTGAAAATGAATACAACATACTGCATGTGAGCCTGCCTTCAGCTAGGCAACTGTGTTTGGATCAGGTAAGTGCCGTCTCACTCGAACAGTAGTCCGTTCTCAGTACACTCCATCTGCATCAGGACTAGCCACGATGTCTAACGATGTCCAGCGGATACGTCGATTGCCACATCGCGCTCGCTAGTGAGACGAACTGTCCACTACTTCAGTGGCAACAACTTGCTCGTAGGATACCAGTGATGAGTGAATCACTCCAGGGAGGGTTTTAGTCGCATGACATGGGTAGGCCTTTAGCAAGTGCTAGGAATGGGGAACCACCTGGAACTACAGTGCCCAGCGGGTGATATCCTTGTGATCGAGGCGAGCGAATGGGGCAGTGCGTCTAAAAAGGAAGTTGAGGTAAATATCTAGATGCCGATGTTTATGGTAATCGCTTACACAGATAAACCTTACGCAGAAAACTATACAAGATCGATCTCGATACTCGTCCTTCTTAATAGTTCCCACCAGTGTCCCGTCCTCCAGGAACGAAGTTGACATTCAAAACGCTCAGTGCGCGGAAAAGTCTTTGAACCGGCTGAATATTTGTCCGTCTGATCATGATTTCTTTATAACAAGGATTCATCAGTTTGTAGAAACCCACTGGCTTTTAGCTGGGCTGCCAACTTTTGCAACACCATCTTATATTCGAGTCCAAAATGTCCGTATCTGGTTCAACTTCAGATGCCAGTGACACAGTCCCTCAGCCACGGTTTGCTGAACATGTTCAAATTCAAGCCAGTGACACTCACACTGATGAGACTCGTCCTAACACCGGAGTTACCTATGTAGATACACCCCCGGTAACCCCACGGAGTCTTACGTTTTCAATGGCCGCGAATCCCTTTTCACCTCCAGCGAGCGTCCTCAGTTTTGGTGATCAAACCCCGATGGCCACTCCTGGTGCTCATAATGACAGTCATTATCCATTCCCAGAAGCCAGACCTCGCAGCGGACTCACTTCTGTCGCTAATAGTGTCGCTGATCTCCCGCGAATGTCTTCATCTATATATAGTAGCAGTCGACCCACTACTTCGTCGTTATCTGACTCCCCCCATGCCAGTTCACGCCATCTCTCAGGTCGTCTCAGAGAGGCTTTTGCTGCTCCTTCTTCCCGTCCTCTCACAATCCATAGTGCTCTAGCCCCAGCGAAATCAAAGAGAGACCGTCCCAAGTCAACTATGCTCACGACGCCGCCCAACAAACCTTGGCTGTCTTCGCGTGACCCCTACGCTCGCATCGCGTACTCCCTTACGTACGGAATGATCTTTGTTGGAGTGGTCGTCAGCGCAGTTAAATGTTTCCTGGACTATCGGAACGTGCCAATGATCACAGGAAATCTCTGCATGGTCCTCAATGAAGACTTTAGTAGCGAAGATGGTGTATTTGGGGACAACGGGACATTTTTCAGAGAGGTGGACATGAGTGGTTTCGGGTAAGATCGTGCGTTCATCCTCAGACTGAAGTTTGAGTCTGATTCTATTATCATCAGGAACGGCGAGTTTGAAATGACGACTGCTTCTGAAAATAACTCCTTTGTTGCAAATGGCCATCTGTACATTCTTCCGACCTTGACTTCTGACAGTATCCCAATGGCTGATATACTCGACGGGCATGTATATAACATCTCTGGATGCACGTACAACATCACCCAGGGGCTATCCTACACTGACTCTTCTTCGACTGCGGCCACAAATGTAAACGAAACTGCTATCGGATCCAATGTGTTCGACGCTGAAGCTTACTACAAAGCGTGTTCTGCGGTCAGCAATGCTACCGCGGGAACGATCATCAACCCCGTCCAAAGTGCGAGGCTTAGCACACGAAAAACTGCCAGTATGAAATTCGGAAGAGTCGATGTTGTTGCAAAAATTCCAACTGGGTGCGTTTAATCCGTTGTCCATCCTCACTGTATTTGAACTGACCGACAATGCTTCAGGGACTGGGTACGTTGCTTCGCTGAAAGGCTATACTAGTGGGGCAAGTTTCTGATACACTGTGATAGATGTGGCCTGCGATATGGATGCTGCCCGTTGACGACGCTTACGGGGCATGGCCTCTGAGTGGTAAGTGGACATTTTGTTGATGAATGCCAATTATGCTTTCATACTTCGACTTCTACCACCCAACACAATCTGCCGGATCTAATTCTCTTACCTTGAGCTTTTTTTCTCTCCGACCTTCGTTCTGACACATTCCAATTACATAGGGGAGATTGATATCATGGAAGCACGAGGGAATGGTCCAAGTTATCCCAAACAGTGAGCTGCGGGATCTGTCTTCGTGTTGTCCGAAACAAAATAATCCTGGATTCACAGAGGAACCGACTATGTCCGCGGATCGTTGAATTGGGGTCCTCTGACATGGCTCAACGAAGTCTGGCGAACATACGGATGGTGGCAGATGAAGAGAGGTTCCTACGACAAAGGATTCCATACCTATTCACTTGAATGGACCGAAAAATTCATGTACGTCCTTTGTTGTGGCTTTAGCATATCTATCAATGCCGATTATTATTCCCTGCAGTCGTATATATGTCGACTCGCGTCTACATCACATGTTGGAACTCAACATCAACGAAGCTTTCTGGGACCGGGGTGATTTCCCCGCTGTCGTCCAAAATGGCTCTGAAGTTGTTGCTCTCGAGAATCCTTGGGTCAATGGGACCAAGGCTGCCCCTTTTGATCAGCGTATGTTGCTTGCTTCACTACACGTCCGCACTCCTGCTCATCTTGAATCTAGGGTTCTATCTTATTTTGGATGTTGGTATTGGCGGTACAAACGGATGGTTTCCCGATGGACCAGAAAAGCCTTGGTTGGACGGCTCTCTGAGTAAGTGTGATAACATCAAGTTGAACACAGCACGAAACTTATAAATAAATTCTACACTCATAGCTGCTATGCGCGATTTCTTGAATGCTCAGGATCAGTGGTACCCAACATGGCCTACAAATCCAGACCAACGTGCTTTTGTGATGTGGGCTTAACTTCGCCTGTTACCGTGTTTCTGTGTCACTGCTGATCAATCTTCTACAGCGACTCTGTGCAAATGTACGAGCAATGTTAAGCTCTATTCGTCTGTTCCCCTTCAGTGTAGTATCACAAGATAAACATTCCTCACCTCACCTTATGTGAATCTATGCTCCATCTCCTGCACTTTTGAGTGCGTTCCTCGAGCGTAAGGTATATAACCGTAACATTCCTTTCCACTCGTTTGTAAAGGCACCCTTCCTCTCCTGTGTTTTTAGTTGTATTTCTCAAAGTGCACACTGCTAAATAAATACACACGTACACTACGTATTCCACGGACTGATAAATACAATACTTCTACCCACTATCATCTTTCGTCATTGGCTGTCGTAATTGTTTCGTGAAAACATTGCCGCCCTTCTCCCGAAGTAGTGCCTCAATTATGATTTCGATTCCCTCAACCTTAAGAGTTAAACGCCACACGCTTAGCTCACATACTTTTCTGATCCTTTCCTCCTTCTCCCATTTACTGTTTCGTCAACATTTCTCACAGCCTGGCAGCAACGTCCTTCGTTGAGACCAAACTACATGTAACGCCTTTGGATTTCGCGTGGGTAGAATTGTTTCAAGAATAGTTGGAAAGATTGGATTCGGTAGGATGAGTGAAAGATGTCAGAGACACTGACGCTTTGAGGTAAGCGGTGAAGTTTTCTGAAGTTCTTCTGTATTTCCTTCTACGTATCGATTAGCACTTTATACAGCCGGAAATACTCAAAGTGACTTTGGAGCCTTCGATTTTTTGAAGCGAATCACATACAAGCCATCCGGCCCCGACTCCAAGTGAATGCGGTCTATACTATAAGTACGATACACAAGTCACAGGGGAGATTTCCTAAATGGAACAGTTAAGATAGCAGAACACGGAGTGTTCCTCTAACGTCTCGCGCTTCATCATGCACACGAATCCACCCTTTGAGCCACCACTGACCTCCAGTACCAGATCGTTCATGTTCATAGCCCATTTCGTCAATATAGAAGGCCTGTAATTCTCCCATACGCTTCGCAATGTAAGAAGTGCACCATAATAAATCAGCTTCTGCGATGGCAGCATATACTGCGCAAGGATTATTCTGATCAAGTTTGCGCACTGGTTGTAAATGACCTTTGAGTCCAAATTGTAGCTGCCTAAGAACGTTGCGAATGTACAAGATTCGTAGCGACGATAAACTATTGAGTGCAACGACAAAATCATCCTAATGGGAAGTTGATCAGCACCAGACACAAATGACAAAAAGGACATACAATATGATAGGTATCACCATAATAATGAAGGTCAAGGCTCAAGACCTCAATTGAGGGGAATGAGGAAGAGATGAGGGATAAGATTTCGAATAAGCGAGTACCGCCGAATGTGGCGGTTATGAACATCCCGGTAACATGCCACTGTAGTGGGAGCTGGGTCGTTCGACTCAGACCAACACGATGAATATCAAAATGTTCACGAAGGTCTCGACGGACGGATTCCTGGACAAATGAAGAGAGGAAGAGTGGCGTATGATGACTGAAATATTGCTTTCCATTGTCTACAAGCCAAAGCTTTTTCAGGTATGGGTGAGCCGATGTAAACGTAGGAAGCCATGCGTAGGATATACGATTATATCCCACCAACAAATTGAGCTCCTGAAGGCCTTTGAAAGTTCTGCGCTCAAAGTTTCTGTTGAGCTCGGGTCCAACAACGTCTAGTTTTGAGATACCCGAGCCTCGGTGTAAGCATCGAGTCAGTTTTGAAGTATGATCGAATCTTGCATGCTCGAGGACAAGTTTTGACAGATCTAAATTGAAAGATCCTTCAGGTAGATCGTGCAACGATTTCAGCAGTACTGTTGAGACAGATGGCTGCTCGAGAACCGTCCGAAGGAGAGCAATGCTTGGATGTGGGCATTTCATATGGATGAATGAGAGCCGACATAAATGGGAAATAACTCGGCACAGAAGGTCTTGTTCCTCTTGTGTGCGGGTACAGAACACGCCGAGACTAAGAGCTCTACGAATCGTTGAATTAAAAGAGGAAATATCAGGCGTTGTTAACTCACCGTATAGTGTTTGGGATCAAAGACTCAGCGGAGCAGTGCTCCAGGAGCTTCTTCACGTCCTGGACACTGTTAAATTGTGAATATGCAAAAAGAAATGGCACACAAGTGCGCCGCAAACACTTGTTGACTAGAGAAAGCGAAGATAGTTCGGCGGACGTAAATTGATAGAAGGGCTCCAGATGTCTACAGCTGGGTGGTTCTGGGATATAGGCAACAAACGCCACTATATAATGAAGGAGTTCGTTGGGTAGAATGGTTAGGTTAGACATAGTGTTGCATGTGACGTTGATAAGTCAGGCCAGAGTCAGGCTGAGGTTCAGTTCGAATTAGATGAATAGGTAAGTCATGTCAGATAATGCTTGCGAGTTTGGCTGGGCTTTAGCCCCGCGCGGGTGGGCAAAATTTGAAATATAGAGGGTGAATATGTGAGATAAGTACACGCGGGAATTGAAGCAGTAGCATACAGCTGGGAGAACTAAGACGGTGCGGGCGGGTGGGTAGCGAGAATTATGTGAAAACTTTAATTGGCGGTGGGTAAGAAGATAGGCGCCAAACTGGCGCTGGCCGACTCACACCACCCGGCTGACTTATCCTCTGATAAGCCTCCTCTAGCGACTTATCTCGGAATAAGTGAGATGAAACTTCCTTCTCACAAAACCAGCAAAGCCTGGCATTTTACTTGATATCTTATGATACTTTTATTACATATTATGGGCACTCCTACTTAAAGTCTGGTTCATCGGGGTTACATGTTCTCGTAGGCGGGAGGGTCGAGGCTCATTTTTGATTTTTGATTTTTGATTTCTTAGATATCGGACCGAGAATTGATAAACCATGATCGGACCGAGAATTAATAAGTCATGTGGACAAAAAACTTTAGAGTCAGTTTGATGTCAAGAGTCGCCCTGACTTTACTAGTGTCAGATTCCTATATACAGTAATTGATCTCTGGCATGACAATGGATGTCAGCGGCTATTCGGCAGGATATCGAAACGCCCCGTAGCGCCCATTCGGCCCTTCTTCAAATTGTTTCCCGACATCCCGCCCCATCCTGCTCCCATCCCGCTCAATGCAGTGCACAATGTGCACACTGAGAATGTGTCATTTTAAGACAATTTTACTTTCAGTACTGTACTGCCTATTTAAATATACCGTAATGAAAACTGATTGTTGTCCACACAAGCAACTGAGCACTACTGAACACCT